>LPNX010524702.1:70675-110635 GCA_001517045.1 Pseudotsuga menziesii | reverse complement strand
CTGAAAGTCCAAGCCATCTTAGACCTTCCCTCTCCCCGAACACTCAAGCAGCTCCAAAGTCTGCAAGGGCGAGCTAATTTCCTTCGACGGTTCATTCCTGATTACACCACAACCGTTCACGGTTTCTTGCGCCTACTCCGTACCCGAGTACCCTTTGTCTGGGACGAGCTAGCAGAAGCTGCATTTAATGCCCTCAAGAAACCTCTAACACAAACCCCCTTGATTTCCCCTCTGGATTTCTCTCAAGATTTCCTCCTCTACATCTCAGCATCCGAATATGCTGTATCAGGAGTCTTGGTCCAAGAAGATGCTTCGCGACAAGAACATGTCATTTACTATGTTAGCCAGACCTTGTCCGGCCCACCCTTACGTTATCCACATGAATAGAGACTAGCCCTCGTAGTGGTCTTCTCCGTCCAAAGATTGCGACACTACATCTTACTTAGTCATACCACAGTCGTCGCAGACTCTAACCCCATGGTCTATCTCTTAAACCGGCGGCTCCTGCAAGGTCGCGTGGCCAAATGGGTCATTATCCTCCAAGAATATGACCTTACTTTTCGAACACCCAAGAGCACCAAAGCCCTTGCACTTTCCCAGCTCATGACGGATCTCCCTTCCTTTATCCCAGCCCCACCTATCTCCGAGGAGTTACCCAATAATTACTTGTTTACCATCTCGTCCGATGACCCGTGGTACGGCGATATCTTGTTATACCTGCGCACGCAGAAGTTTCAACCCATAGTCACTCGAAACGGACGTCGTCGTATCCGTCACCATGCATCTCGCTACCTCCTCATTGGAGATGTCCTTTACCGGCGAGGAGTCGACACAATTCTTCGTCGTTGCCTTACACATGAGGAAGCTGAACAAGTCCTTAATGATTGTCATAGCGGTGCCTACGGCGGCCATTTCTCAGGGATGGCCACTGCCCAAAAGGTCGTCCGCGCCGGATTTTTCTGGCCCACACTCTTCACCGACTGCATCAATGCGGTCAAGCATTGTCATAATTGCCAACTCTTTGCCCCCAAAGCTCGGACGCCACCTGCTCTGTTACACCCAGTAGTCACGGTTGGTCCCTTTTGTAAGTGGGCCATTGACTTCATGGAGTGTAGACCCACATCAGTGAACAGCCATAAGTACATCATTGTCGCCATCGATTATTTCACCAAATGGGCGGAAGCCATGCCTACCTTCAATTGTAAAGCTGACACAGCTGCCCGTTTCTTCTTCAACCATGTTATCACTAGATTCGGCGTCCCTAAACAATTGGTATCTGACCATGGATCACATTTTGAAGATTGTGTGTGGCGCGAGTTGTCCACCCTCCTCAAATTCGAACACCAATTTTCCTCGGCTTACTACCCCCAAGGGAACGGCCAAGTAGAAGCAGTTAACAAAATCCTGAAAACTATACTCCAACGCACAGTTGATCAGCATAAGTCCAATTGGCACCATATGCTATTTCCTGCTTGATGGGCTTACCGTACATCAACCAAGACCGCCACTGGTTTTACCCCATTTCATTTAGTTCATGGTGTAGAGTCTGTCCTCCCCATTGAGTGTCAGATACCTGCCTTACACATCGCTGTTGAGCTTCTCCCCGATACCTCCCCCCTTGAGCAACGTCTGCTATCCCTCGAACAAGCTGATGAAGATCATCGTGCCACTCTCCAGAATATCGAAGCTGCCAAAACACGCTCTAAAGCCCATTATGACAAACATGTTCACCCTCGAACTTTCCACGAATTGGATCTCGTCCTCGCCTATGACCAAGCCCACGACAAAACTGGTAAAGGAAAATTCGAGTCCATGTGGCAAGGCCCTTACATTGTGCAAACTTGCCTCGGCAAGGGGGCATACATTTTAGCAGACTTTGAAGGACGATCCTTCTCCAACCCTCGGAATGGGTTGTATCTAAAACGTTTTTACCCATAACCGAAACCGCGACCTCATTGGTCCGTATTTGTACAGTTTGCTTTCTTTTTTGTTTTTCACCGTTTTTGACCATCATCTCACATTTATTGCATTTTGGCATGCCCACAAATGGATCCTCTTCCACCTTGTTACATTGGCTTCGCTAATGGTGCCAGCCGCTGGTCTCCCAACCTAGCTTCTGCAGCATGGGTCTTATACTCCCCTTCCAATGAACGCATCCACCTCGACGGAATATGCATCGGCCCTGCCACCAATAACCAAGTAGAGTATGATGCTGTGACCGGTCTCCTAACTGTTTCCCTCTAGATGGGCATACGTCACCTTCATGTGTTCTTGGACTCCCGGCTTCTTGTCTCCCAGCTCAACAACTGCTACCAGGTGCGTGATCCCTGCCTATTTAGAAAATTCCTGCATACAAAACAACTTAGCCGACAGTTTGAATCCATCACATTCACACATGTCTCAAGAGCTTACAATAGTGTCGCAGATCAAATGGCGAACAATGTCCTAGACTGGCATATCAATCACATTATGTAACACCTTCATCATGCATCATTACCCCATAACATATCATCCAAATATACAAAAAACCAAAAACACTGCATTACATCAACATTTGCATACCAAAAACACGTACCATCAAAATGACATTTGCATCCATAGGGGCATCCACGTGCCTAGTCATACATACATCATATCATATCAAAAAGGGGCATCCACGTGCCTAACTACCTAGAACTACTTGCATCCATGTGCAGTATCAACATCAAACAAATCATAAAGCGCATCCACGTGCGTACAAATGAAACACCATCATCAACAAATGTGCATCCACGTGCATATATATATATATATACAAGTCACAAAATACATGATCAGAACTGTACATGCTCTGAGTACCCCAGTACTCAGCTATCCCAAAAATATGTATGAACATCCCTCAAAACTCATACAATACAAGCCGCAGCTACAAAAAACCAAGGAGAGCCCCCTGCTCTCCCTAGTGGGAATCATATCCCGGATCACTCTCCGTGTTAGCCGCCCCTGACTCCTCCTCCCGCTCCTCCTCGGATGAGTCCTCCGCTCGCCTGGGCCTCGGTCCCCGTGCTCGTGCCCTCTTCTCCAAGAGCGCCACCCGGAACGCTATCCCTCTGAAATCCCGAGGCGCCTGCCTACAATCCCGACGTACATCTCGCGGAAGGTCCTCCCGCCCCGCATCGCTAACTCCCATCAGTAGCCGCTCCAACAGCATCCGTACCGACTCGAGCGCCCCATCCGCATCCCGTCGATGCACCGGACCCCGCCCGGGCAAAGCCGAAACTGCCACTATCCCTCGCCGCGCCACATGCCCTGGCGGCGGCTGCGGTCCCACATCTACAAATCAACCAATTGTCAGTAACTATACATCAAACATATATCATACATAACATAAACACTGGACAGCACAATACAAATGATACATACGATCTGGGCCCTATGCCTGTCCGGGTGGACGGGGCGCATCTGGATCCCCCGTATAGTCCATGCCCCTGTAAGGAAAGTCCTCCAGCGTCAGTGGCAACTGGAGCCACTGCATATACAACTCATCCGTAAAACATTGGCCCACATCACCACCACCACGGCGGCGCATCATCTCCCCCCACCGAATCATACGAGGCTCCCTCACGCCTCCTGCCCTAACCGGCACCCGCGGCCGCAGTGTGGGGACCCTCTCCATAAAGAAGGCGCACAAGAACGACCTACAGGATTTGATCCTAGGTCCTTGTCTAAGATGGGATTTTATAAATATGGGTTCGATATGGGCATTTGAGTCTCCACAGGATTCGATCATGTGACCTTGGTACAACTACATGGTTTTTAATTGGTTACTGTGTATGTCATAATATTATGGTTTTATTATGTTGGTCCTTGTAATTTATGGCATTCGATTTCGATTATGCAGATTATAAAGTTTACATGGTTTGGTTTATTATTTATGCGATGATTTTAGGATGATGATAATAATATTATTTCATATGCTTTGTATATGTATCTAGCATAGATGTTTAGAAATCGTGGACCATTTATATGGTCTCGATATTTGGACTATTAATTGGTTTATGATATTGTTTTCTTTGAGAAGAATTATAATGTTTATATGGGTTATTAGCATGAGTTTATTATGCAGTCCCTCAGAGGTCTTGGCTGGTTCTTATCTTAACTTTAGTAATTGATGATTATGCTTATTCTTAGATGTAATTTATAGTGTTAATAGATTATAATTATATTTATGTTTTATCCCTAATACTATATATATAAATAGTATATTTGTTAGGTTCTTTTTATTAGGAATAGGTAACTATGTTGTAAGATTATTTTACGTCCGAAACTTAATTGTGAACTAGTCTTTTTATTTATAACATGTCTCTACTAACAAAATAAAATCTGTTAGTAGAGTATATAGGTAAATAAACAACTATGTATTTAATTTGAAGTAATTCCTAGTTTGTAGAAAAACAAGATGTAAACAGTAAAAGACAATTTATAAGTAAAACTAAAAGTGAAAAACACTTGATCAATCTTGAAATAGAAATTTAATTACATAAGCAAACTAAAAGAACAAAACCTTGGATAAATCTAGTACGGGAATTAAATTACAACCTAGGGTTATAATTTAAAACATAAACCCTTTGAGTAATTTGACAAGTAAAACAAAGTACCTATGGTTGAACATATAATATAAACCCTTGCATAATCTAGCCAACACTTATTCTAGAAAATGAAATAGGCATTTTAGAACCTCATTGAAGCTCCTTTAATGGATGAGACCTGCACACTCAATGAACCAACATTAAGAATTATTAGGTAGATCTGACCTTTGTATTAGATGATTGAATCAATTGGGAACTACCATGTTCCACCCAACCATCACCTGAGACCCTTCCTGGTTTCAATCTGGAACTGCCCAAGCTAGTTCCTACATGCAAGTAGCTTAGAGCTTCTAAGGCAAGGTTTTCCTAACTCGTATATCGAGTTTAGATCAGTTATCCTTTTTACTTCTAGGAAAAATGTTCTCCAAGAACTCTCTTGAGAATAAACAGTCAGAATAATGACTCCAAAAAGATAGATGAGATCCCCAAGCCTCTCTTTGGATTGGGAATTTATAGACATACTTTTCAGTCACAGGGGCAGTTAAATCAAAAATCCTTCATTCCTTGATTTAACCCTTTTTTATTTAGTTTAGGTATTTTTTAATACATTAACTTAGGAACTTTTAACTAGTTCCTATTTAGACCATTGTATGTATTGTACTGCTTATTATCTTTTAGTAATAAATAATAATAGGTGAATTTTTTCCTTCTTTCTCATATTATTAATATTATTGCTATATTTATTCTTTATACATACCATGTATACAATACATAATAACATAAAATTTGTCAACATTTGTCTTTGTGAATCATATATTATGATCCCTAGACTTATGACACTTTATTCATTAAGGTCATCAGGTAGATGGTTTGGTCTAGTAGGCTAGGAAACTCTAAACATCCTTGCATATTGGATTCCCTCGTATAACATGGTAGTTCTTTAGTATTTGATAAGTATATAGAAATTCCAAATTTCATTTAATCACTGATAGATAACTGATATGGGATCCATATTTTTCTTGAGTCGTCTTTCACTTGGGAATCATTAATTCTTTTCACTAACTCCTAGCACTTACCATATCCCATACTCGATGCTAAAAATCGGGAGTTACAAACTTACTGCGATTCCAGAGCTCTTTGCGCAACACTAATGTTAGGATGTACTTGTATGATACACCTAGGGATAGAATGGACAAGGATTTGATGTTCCAGAGCTTATGCTCAAGATCAACATGGAAGGCTCCAAGGCTTATTCCCAACACTGCAAATTTATATTTTCATGTGTTCCATAGATTCATGCTTAACACAAATATAGTACTCATGTGCTCCAGAGTTTCTCGCTGAACACAAACATCAATTACTCATGTGCTTCAGAGCTCCTTACTCAACACAAAAAATTAATTACTCATATGCTCCAGAGTTCCTCGCTCAACACAGAACATCTCATCAATCATGTGCTTTAGGGTCCATTTCCAACACAAAACAATCATATATATATATCATCAACAATTGACTTACACCCAATATATATAAAAAATCATCATGTTCATATGCAATGGGGTATTCAACTCAGTATATCAAAATAGAACATCAAGATAACATCATAATCAATAGGCTCATGCCTATAAGTGTTAGGTCCAAAATTTGGGATGTTACATGGAGCTAGATCATCATCAGCATCATCATTTTCTAGAACATCATCATATGAACCATGGAGCTGAAACACAATCAACAACATGGAGGTGAAGCATCATCTTCTATACTATGGACCTAAAGGATCATCTACATCATGGAGATGGAGCATCATCACCTGCATAACAACTAACATATCACTAGCATCAATAACATGAAGATGGATCGTCAACATAAATCTAGAATATCAACAACAACAAAAGCATGACACTGGATCATCAACATAAATATGAATAATAACAATAATGATATCAAGAGTTTGGATCATTAGCATAAAGAAAGAATATAAACAACAACAATAGCACAAGGCCAACTGATCAGCATAAAGTTTGAAGAACAACAAAAACAACACGTGACATAATAATCAACACGTCAAGGATGGAGCAACATCATCTAGGGTAGGTATAACAATGTTAAACTAACATGATCCCTCCTTTCAAAAATTACAGGATCATGGACAACACATATGTGGTAGTAAGACAATCCTTCCTTTCAGAATTTTGGGATCAATTCTTTACGGATCTACCAATTCTAAATGCATATATACAAAGGACAATCCTTCCTTTAAGAATTATAGGATCAAGTCCACTACTAACATTCCAGATGGTCCTTCCTTTGAGACTTACGAGTTCAAGTCCATTACTAGCATTTTGGGTGATCCTTGCTTTCAGAATTAAGGGATCAAGTACATTCTTATGTAATATCCTAAATTTTTACCTTGACTATATTGGACATGAGCCCCACTGCAAATGAGTTATCTTGATTAGATGGATATACTCGGTATGAGCCCCAATGCACATGTTTTACTATCTTATTATATGATTATATCTATTGGGAATAAGACATGTTGGACAAGGAATGTTGTTGCTGTACTAGGCACAAGATGTACTTGATTTATTATTATGTGATCAGGAACAAGCCCTAGTATGTTGAGATGATCAATTTTTGATGTATTGTGCAGAAGACTAATTTCATAAATGATTTCTATGATCTGTTGGGAATAAACACTGGAGCACATGGGTGATTAAATTTTGTGTTGAGCATAAGCCCTGTAGAATATGGATTATGAGGTTATGTGTTAAGCATAAGTTATGGAGAACATGGGTTATGAGGTTATGTGTTGAGCATAAGCTCTGGAGCACATAGATAAACCCGACAAGTAAACACTGGAAGTGTTGGAAATAATCCATGCAGAACTCCCACATGATGTTGAGCATAATCTCTAGGGCATCGAATGTTTGGCCATTATATCCCTAGGTATATTGTAAAAATGCATCCTAGTATTTAGTGTTTATAAAATACTCTATAACTACACTAGTGTAAGACCCATTTGTTACTGTTGAGCATAAGCTCTGAATAGCACTAGGGGTTACTGTGATTAAGGGTGTTGATATGGAAAGACTATAAATAACACCAACCTTCATCATACTTATTTAAGTTGATTAAATGAAATTCCAATCTATTCTCATCAAGGAATACATGATACTACCATGAATATGAGGTAATCTAACATTCAAGGAATATCTAGAGTTACATATCCTAGTTAAATGACCAAACCCTACATGAGGCCTTGTTAAAAGAATTAACTTAAACTAAGGAAGCATCGAATAAACAAGTTATGCTATGAATTAATAATAGATGATTAATAAATTATATATATATATATATAGAGAGAGAGAGAGAGAGAGAGACACAGACACACACACAAACACAAAGTTATTTTAATATATATGTGTGTGTGTAGAAATAAAGATAATAAAAGTAATAAGTGAAAGTCGATACATATATATTATATTATAAACTAAATATTAAATGAAAATTCTATTCTAAAACTCATGTAGGAACTAGTAAAAGATCCTAGTTAACAAAATTAATTTATATTACAAAAAAATCAAACTAAATATTATTTTCAAGAAGATAGTAAAATATTGATTTAACTGAAGTTAAACCAACTGCCCCTTTTTGAAAAGAATAACTATAAGAAAAAATACAAGGGAAGTCTTTGGGAATTTCATTATTATTTGTGGATGGGATTGGATAGAATTTCCAAACCAACACTTAAGAATACAAAGCTTGACTTCTAGACACCAGCATCCTATCCTTAGGAGCTCTAATTTCTCTTGCATGTTGAATCCATTTTCCCTTGTTGTATGCAAACTCTGCAAGGTGCAGATAATCCTCCCGCTTGGTGGGGTTCTTCATGACATACATTCGAAGCATGTATTACACAATTTGGTTTACTCTTTCAGTTTTCCCGTCCGTTTGTGGGTGATAAGCAATGCTAAAGTTCAGTTGCATCTCTAATCCAGAGAATAAAGATCTCAAAAAGTTTCCTGTAAACTTAACATCTCGATCTGAGATAATTGCTTTGGGTATCCCATGCAATCTAAATATCTCTTTTAGGAAGATATCGGCAATGTTCATGGCCTTGTAGGTCGATTTCACAGGGATGAATTGTGCTGCTTTTTATAACTTGTCAATGAATACGAAGATGGAATCATTTTACTTCTTGATTTTAGGTAAGGCAATAAAAAAATCCATACTGATAATCCCCCACTTCCATTCTAGAATGGGAAATGGCCATATCAATCATGAAAGATGCTAGTGCTCATCCTTAACTAGCTCACATTCCTAACATTTTGCAATAAAATTTGCAATGTCGGCCTTTAACTTAGGCCAAAAAAAGTGTCTCTTGACGGCAGATATCATCTTTTGATATCCTGGGTGCCCCAAGTAGGGTTCCCTATGAAATTCTATGAGGATGTTGGACCAAGTGTCCCCTCCATCTCGAGCATACAATCTATCCTTTGACCGTCGTAGTCCATAGTCATCCACCTTGTATTCCTTTTGTTGTTGAAACAACTGGACCTCTTGGACCTTCTTGAGGATTTTCACATAGAACGAGTTAACCTTGTTGGCTGTTCTAATATTCTAATGAATATATACATCAATTTGACTTAGGGTCACCTCATATATCATATGAGTTCATCAAATCAAAGCATCGGAAACTTTGTTCTCTTTTCCCTTAATATGATTTAGTTCAAAGTGATACTCACTCAGGAAATCCAACCATCTGGCTTACCTCGCATTCAGATTGGGTTGATCAAATAAGCAATTTAGACTCATATTTTTAGTCTTTAGAAGGAACTTACTTCCCATGAGGTAGTGCCTCCACATCTTCAGAGCATGGATAATGGCCGCTAGCTCAAGATTGTGTGTGGCATAATTCTTCTCATGCTATTTTAATTTCTGTGATTCATAATAGATCACATGATCATTTTGCAAGAGGACTCCTCCAAGTCCTTCCTTTATTGCATCCATGCATACAACAAAATCCCCATCGGGATTCGCAATCCACAACACTGGTGAGGTCATCAAAATCTTATTAAGCTTTTGAGAACTTTCTTCACACTTGTCAATCCATAAGAACTGGTTCACTTTATTCTGCAAAGTTGTAATGGGGTAAGAGATTCCTGAGAAGTTCTCAATGAACTCTCGATAATACCCAGCTAAACCCAAAAAGGACCTAATGTGAGTGACACTATTTGGGGTAGGCCAATCCTTTATAGCTCGAATATTTTCTGGGTCCACAGCTATTTCTGCCTCGAATATCATGTGGCCTAGGTACTATATTTGTTGTTTGTAAAAATCACATTTACTAAACTTAGCATAGAGATGGTGTTCTCTCAACACTTGAAGTACTATGCGAAGCTGTTCTTTGCGTTCCTCTTTATTCTTGGAGTAAACCAGAATGTTGTAAATGAAGAATAGTACAAACTTATCCAGATATTTACTGAATATGTTGTTCATCATACAAATTGAAGTTTGTGGGTGCATTAGTCAACCCGAACAGCATCACTACAAACTCATAGTGCTCGTACCTCGTACGAAAGGTGGTATTGGGAATATCTTCATCTCGGATCCCACCTCGTCGAACAAATCATTGATCCTAGAGAGTGGGTAATGGTTCTTTATAGTCATTTTGTTCAATTGACAGTAATCAATGCACATTCGCATTGTACCGTCCTTTTTCTTTATGAACAAAATCGTGCTCCTTAAGGGGACACACTGGGTCGGATATACCCCTTCTCTATTAACTCCTACAACTCTAGTTTGAGTTCCACCAATTCTGGTGCATTCATGCGGTAAGGGGATTTGGAGTCTGAAACTGATCTTGGGGTCAGTTTGATGAAAAGGTATAGGTTTCGTTTCAGAGGTAATCTAGGGATTTCCTTGGGAAACACATCCTTGAATTCTTCAAGAAAAGGGAAGTATTATATGCGTTGTTCTCTATCAAACTTTATGCCTCAAATGTTCACCACAAACAACTTGCAGCCATTCCTAACACACGTGTTCGCTTGTAAGGAAGAGACTTGTCTTACAGAAACTTTCTTTGGGATTCCTTGAACCTTAACTTGGTTCCCTTGGCTATTACTACACAAGATAGACTTGTGTAGATAATCAAGCATGTCATGGTGTTGTTCCAACCAGTCCATGCCAATAAGAATATCGTACAATCCTAAATGTAGGATATTCAGGTTTACTTTAGTAAGGAAACTATTCAGGTTTACTTCACATTGTTTAACAATTTCCGAAACCTTCTGTTTTGTACCGTTGTCTAACTATACCAGCCAAGGTTTATCATGATTTACTTTCCCTAACTTGCATAAATCGACAATCTTAGGTGCAACATAGCTCTGGCAAGAATTGGGATCAATAAGTATTGAAACAAAGGCGTTCAAGATCTTACCTTCGATCTTGACCATTGTAGCTTGATGGTATGCCTGTTGGCCATCTAATGCTGCATAGATTTGTGGGGTTCCCACTATTTCCTCAATGGTAGGTTCTTCTTGCAGGTTATGCAAGACTCCATTGTTCTTGTTCTTACATTCTCGGGCATAATGCAGCTCGTTTCACTTCCATCACTTCATCGCTAAAGGGGTAGCATTGGCTCCACTCACCACTTGCTTATTACCATTAGGATTTGGTACATAAGGCTTCATACCAGTTTTTTGGAAGTTCTTGTTCACTTGAAAGCTGTTATTTTGCTTTCTATAAGGTTGCAGGTTTGACCCAGGATTGGGGTTATCAAAAAAAATTCTAGAATTTTCTCAGTTCTGGTTCTGGTTTTCTTGTCCTAACTTCCCATGCTCATAGAAAAGTTAGGCCTTGTGTAGTGAAGTATCCAAAGTCTTTGGCATTTCGAGCTCAATCCTGTCCTGGAAACTGGGAGGAAGACATCCTAGTAATTGTTGGATCTTCACCTTCTCTTCTTTGATATATGATACATAATGAAACATATATAGAAATCTATTTATAACTGTATCTTTAGGCATGGACCCCATGCACAGTTCATAGAATTCTTTTACCTTATGGTAAAAGAACCTTTCTAACATGTATTTTTCTTGGAAAATATTTCAGAAGTTTTCCCAGCTTATTTCTCATAGCTCATATTTCTCAGTGTTTTTTAAATATCACCACCATCGTGCTCCCTTACCATTTAGGTTGTAGATGGAAAGCCTAGCCTGCATCACACTTGAATAGTTATGAACCTGGAAATACTTACTCATTCCCAACAACCATTCTTCATCCTTTTCTCTCGTATTTACTTCACCTTCATAGGCTGGGGATCTTATTTTTCGAAACTCCCCCCGAAAACTGTCATCATTCCTTTGCCTCTTTCTCCATGGAGAAAGTGAGTCGTCACAAGCAGGACTGTGATGATCTCCTTTAGTTGCTTTAGGCGTACCTTCTTTTTCTGCTTCTCTTGGGCTATTGGCACACTCATGGTACGGTTCTCTTTTGGATCTTTTTGTTGACTGGGTAGGTTTACCTTGTGGGATCCCTCCCATCATGTTACGCAATAATGCTTCATTTATAGCTTGTTATTCCTTTCTTTTATTTAGACTGTCTTCTATGAAAATTTTCAATTCAGCTTGAAGACTGTGCAAAGTTTTCAGCACATCATAGTTTAGCTCGAGCACCAAGTTCACTTCTAGAGTGGGGGTGGTCATTTATTCCTTCTGGCTATTTTCTTCCTCGATATTCATAATCTGAACAGTGTTGTAAAAATTTTCCTGTAACACAAAATTTTTAATAGCAGCAAAAATTTCTGTTAGTAACAAAAATTACTTATCATACTTTATTTTCTCTGTGTTAATTCTTGGTGTGCCCATAAGTCTCTCAGTATTAAAACTGGGCTCTGATACCACTTGTAATGTCCCCAAAAATTTAAAAAAAAAAATTATAGGCTACTAGAAACTACCCTAAAAAGGATCATTACTACTCGTGTAGAATTATATGCGCTACTTATAGTTTCGATCTCTTCAGAAACTGCCCATACGGTCTTGTTAATCTCTTATCCATTCAGTGATTATTAGTTCATTTACTTCTTATGTCTTAATTCTGTTATTTAAACTATTTATACATCTTAGTTATTACGCTCGTTGAATTAATGAATTGTATAGATCATTGTTTTACTCATGTACATGTGTATAGAAGGTATCTTTTTCAAATATACCAACCAGCCAATTAGTCAGCTCATCCTTAAAATATTTTTGCTGTCTATCTCATCTTGCACAGATGGTGGGCCTGAATATCTCCAAGCCCAAATCATTTAGATTTTTATTAAATACATCATTTCCTGCAAAAAAATCATGCCATCATTAGTCAACATTAAAAATTTCAGAAAGGTTCTTTTACCGAAAAGTGAAAGAGTTTCACAAAATATGCATAGGAACCATGACTATGGATGCATTTATTAATAGATTTCTAGATCTGTTGCATTATGTACCATACATCAAGGAAGAAAAGGTAAATATCCAGCAGTTCCTAGGATGTCTTCCTCGCATTTTTCAGGACAGGATTGAATTTGACATGCGTAAGACTTTGTATACCATGCTACACAAAGCTAGGCTATGTTATAAGCATGGGAAGCTAATGCAAGAGAACATGAACTGAAACCGATACAAGTATAAGAAATTCTCTAATAACCGCAAACCGGGGTCCAACCCACAACCATACAGAAAGCAAAATAACAACTTTCAAGCGAACATGAACTTTAATAAACCTTGTACAAAGCCTTATGTACCAACTACTAATATTAACAAACCAGTAGCAAGTGGAGCCAATGCTACCCTGCTACAGATCAAGTGCTGGAAATGCAACCAGCCTCATTATGCTGGAGATTGTAAGAACAAGACCGGTGGGGTCTTGCACAACTTACAAGAAGAACCAACTGTCGAGAAAATAGCTATAACACCTCGGATCTATGTAGCATTGCATGGCCAATAGACATATCATTAAGCTACAATGGTCAATATATAATATAAGATATTGAACACTTGTGTTTCAATACTGATTGATAGTAGTGCTTGTTGGAGCTATGTTGCACCTAAAATTGTTGATATATGAAAACTAGGCAAAGTAAAGCATGATAAACCTTGGTTGGTTCAGTTAGCCACAAGTACAAAATGGAAAGTTTCTGAGATTGTTAATAATGTGAGGTAAACCTGAATGGTTTTCTTACGAAAGTAAACCTAAACATCCTACTTTTAGGATTGTATGATGTACTTATTAGCACGGATTGGATGGAACAACACCATATCATGATCAATTCTTTGCACAAGTCTATCTTGTGTACTAATGGCCAAGGGAACCAAGTGATGGTTCAGGTATTTCCAAAGAAATTTTTTGTGAGACAAATATATTCCTTCCAAGTGAAGAAATGCATTAGGAAAGGCTACAAGTTGTTTGCAGTAAACATCTGAGACATAGAGTCTAATAGGGAATAATGTAGAGAATACTTCCTCGTTCTTGAAGAATTCGAGGATGTGTTTCCTGAGAAAATCCTCGGATTACCTCCGAAACAAGACCTATACTTCTCCATCAAACTGACCCCAAGATCAGTTATGGCCTCCAAATCCCCCTACGATATGAGTGCACCTGAGTTGGTGGAACTCAAACTGCAGTTGTAGTAGTTGATAGAGAAAGGGTATATCTGACCCAGTGTCTCCCCTTTGGGAGCACCGATTTTGTTCGTAAAGAAGAAATACTGTATGATGTGGATGTGGATCGATTACCGTCAGTTGAACAAAATTACTATAAAGAACCATTACCCACTCCCCTGGATCGACGACTTGTTCGATCTGGTGGGAGGAGCCAGAATATTTTTAAATATTGACCTGCGATCCGGATACTGTCAGGTACGGATTCATGACAAATATATTCACAAAACCACCTTTCGTACAAGGTACGAGTACTACGAGTTTGTAGTGATGTCATTTCAGTTGACCAATGCACCCACAAACTTTATGTGAATGATGAATAGCATATTCAGTAGTTATCTTGATAAGTTTGTCTTAGTCTTTATAGATGACATACTTGTTTATTCAAAGAATAAAGAAGAACACGAATAACACCTTCACCTAGTAATGAAAGTGTTGAGAGAACACTAGATTTATGCTAAGTTTAGTAAGTACAATTTTTACAAACCACAGATACAATATCTAGGTCACATTATCTTCAAGACAGGGATAGCTGTGGACCCAGAAAAGATTAAAGCCATAAAGGATTGGCCTACCCCTACTAATGTCACTTAAATTAGGTCATTCATGGGATTATTAGGATATTATTGAAATTTCATTGAGAACTCCTCAAGAATCACTCGCCCCATGACATCTTTACAAAAGAAATCAAGTTCGTTCTGATGGACCACTAAGTGTGAAGAAAGTTTTCAAAATCTTAAGCAGATTTTGATGATTGCACCGGTTTTACGAATTGCAGATCCCGAAGGGGATTTCATTGTCTGCATGAATGCAAGCAAGGAATTACTTGGAGGAATCCTCCTACAGAATGATCATGTGATCTGTTACGAATCGCAGAATTTAAAAGAGCATGAGAAAAATTACCCTATGCAAAATCTTGAGTTAGCTTCCATCATCCATAATTTAAGGATGTGGAGGCACTACCTCATAGGAAGGAAGTTCCTTCTAAAGACAAACAATATGAGTCTGAAGTGTTTATTTGATAAATAAGATTTGAATGCGAGGAAAGCTAGATGGTTGGATTTCCTCAACGAGTACCACATCGAGCTAAAGTACATTAAGGGCAAAGAAAATAAGGTTGTCGATGCTTTGAGCTGACAAACTCATATGATTTATGAGGTGACCTTGAGTCAAACGGATGTATATTTGAATGAGAGGATTATATAAGCCAACGGAGTTGACCCCTTCTATGTGGAAATCCTCAAGAAAGTCCCGGGGGACAAGTTGTTTCAACAACAAAAAGAATACAAGGTGGATGAATTTGGACTACTATGGTCTAAGGATCGCTTGTATTTTCTAGATGGAGGGGACCTTTGATCCAACATCCTCATGAAACTTCATCGAGCACCCTACTCGGGGCACCCAAGATATCAAAAGATGATATCCGCTGTCAAGAGAGACTTTTTCTACACTAAGTTAAAGTTTGACATTGCAATGTTTATTGTGAAATGTCAAGAGTGTCAGCTAGTCAAAGATGAGCATGAGCATCCCACGGGATTACTACAGACATTGCCCATTCCGGAATGGAAGTGGGAGGTTATTAGTATGGACTTTATCACCGATTTACCGAAAAGTAAGAAGCAAAATTATTCTATTTTTGTGGTCATCGACTAGTTATCAAAGGCAACACACTTCCTTCATGTGAAGTCGACATACAAGGCCGTGAACATTGTTGATATCTTATTGAAAGAGATATTTAGATTGCATGGAATACCCAAGGTAATTGTCTCGGATTGAGATGTTAATTTCATAGGAAACTTTTGGAGATATTTATTCTCTACATTGGAGACGTAGTTGAACTTCAGCATTGAATATCTCCCAAAAATAGAAGAACAGACAGAGAGAGTAAACCAAATTTTTGAGGACATTCTCTGAATGTATGTCATGAACAATCCCATGAAGTGGGAGGATTAACTACATCTCGCAGAGTTTGTGTATAACAATGGTTATCAGGATTCCACCAAGATGAGTCCCTTTGAGGTACTCTATGTATGGAAGTGTAGAACATCAGTTACTTGGGATATCCCAGTGGATCAGCTCACGTTAGGTCCTGATTGGTTGATGGAATTGGAACATTTGGTTACTAAGGTCCAGGTGAACCTTAAAGAAGCACAAGACCACCAGAAATGTTACATGGATTGAAAAAGAAAGGATAAGGACTTTCAAATAGGCAATCATGTTTACTTGAAATTTTGAAGCCAAACAAATCTTGTTGAGATTG
The DNA here is from genome assembly GCA_001517045.1 of Pseudotsuga menziesii. Classification (NCBI taxonomy): domain Eukaryota; kingdom Viridiplantae; phylum Streptophyta; class Pinopsida; order Pinales; family Pinaceae; genus Pseudotsuga; species Pseudotsuga menziesii. The sequence goes on along the minus strand of LPNX010524702.1, from coordinate 94,109 downwards.
GGTAGGTGCGGTAAGTTAGCACCAAGATTTTGTGGAGCTTTTGAAATACTAGACAAGAAAGGGCCAGTGGCTTATGAACTAGCATTTCCCATGCATGTAAAAGTCCACAATGTTTTCCATGCATCTTTGCTAACAAAATATGTTTATGATACTAAACATGTTGTTGATTGGTCCCTATTAGAGGTGGAACCTAACGGGGAGTTTTCCCTTGATCCTACTGATATTTTGGACAAGAGATAGGTGCAGCTCTGGAAGCGCACTGTAGTCCAATTGAAAGTGCAGTGGAAGCATTTTGAGGCCAATGAGGCTACTTGGGAGAACGAGGCCACCATGAGAAATGCTTACCGTGCCTTGTTTCATGATATCATTCCGAGTCCCTAGAACAGTAGGGACAATGTTGTTCTAAGCGTGGAGGGATGTAATATCCCGAATTTTGGACCTAACACTTATCGGCATGTGCCTAATGATTATGATGATTATATTGATTTTTTATTTTTATATTGGGTCAAATACCCCACTGCATATGAACATGATGATTTGTTTTATATATTGGGCGTAATCCAATTACTGATGATATATATATGTTGTTTGTTTTGTGTTGGGCATGGACCCTGAAGCACATGATTGATGTAATGATTTGTGTTGAGCTAGGAGCTCTGGAGCACATGGGTGAATAATGTTTGGTGTTGAGTGAGGAGCTCTGTAGCACCTTAGTGATTAATGTTTTGTTGAGTAAGGAGCTATGGAGCACATGAGTACTTAAATTTTTGTTGAGCAAGAAGCTCTAGAACACATGGAAAGATAATATTTGGAATTGTTGGGCATAAAAACTGGAGCCTTTCATGTTGATGTTGAGCATAAGCTCCGGAGCATAGGATCCTTTGCCATTGTATTCCTAGGTGTATCGTACAAGTACATCCTAGCATTAGTGTTGAGCGAGGAGCTCTTGAATTACATTATGTTTGTAACTCCCTGCTATAGGCATTGAGTATGGGCTCTGGTAAGCGTTAGGGGTTACTGAAAAAAATTTAATAACTTTTGAGTGAAAGCGACTCAAGGATAAATGTTGATCTCATCATACTTATTGATAAGTGATTAAATGAAATTTCAAATTTATGTATTCTCATCAAGTATTGAAGATCTACCATGTTATACGAGGGAAATCTAACATGCAAGGATGTTTAGAGTTACCTAGCCTAGTAGACCTAAACCATCTACCTACTTGACCTTAATGAAGAAGTGTCATTAAGTGTATGGATGATGGTATATGATGAAAAAAGACAAATGTTAATAAAGTGTTATATTATTATGTACTTTATACATGGAATGTATAAATAATTAAATATAGTAATAATATAAATAAAGAAAAGAAAGAAGAAGAGCTCCATCAATTATTATTTATTACTAAATATTAATAAATAGTATAATGTCTATGAAATTCCAACTAGAAACTAGTATAAAGTTTGTAAGTTAAAATATTAATAATTACCCAAAGTAATTGAAAAGGGTTAAATCAAGAAACCAAGGTTTCTTGATTTCACTATCCCTTTAACTAAAAAGTATGGCTATAAAGACTCAAGCCAAGGAAAGGCTTGGGGTTCTGATATATCATTAGAAGAGTAATTTTTTTGCATGTTTTCTCTCAAGTAAGTTCTTGAAGAAACATTTCCTGGAAGGAAAAAGGAAAACTAGTGCAGATCTAATACACCAGTCAGGAAACCCTACCTTGGGAGCTCTAACCCTACTTGCATGTTGGAGTCCATCTTGATGGGATCCGGATTTAAACGAGGAACGGTTCTAAGTCATGGTTGGGTGGAATGTGGTAGTTCCCAAGTGATTTGGTCATCAAATAGACGTCAGAACTACATTGAATTGTTAATGTTGGTTATTTGAGTGTGCAGGTTCATCCATTAACAGATGTTCAAATTCAGGTATGAAGCCCTTGAACTACTTATTCTATTTTCCTATATTAACTATTGTTTATTCTAGATAAATGGTTTCAATACATTTCCTAACCCTATGTGTCTAATTTTCTTGTTAGTAATCTACTGGGGTTTGTATTTTCTTAAACATTAACCTTAGGCTGTAAATTTTATCATATAGTACATATTACCAGGGTTTGTATTCTTTAAGATGTTTTCTGTATTATTCCAATACTTGGATTATGTTTACTGTAACTAGGTTTGTTTTATGGCTAAATATATATTTATCTCTTTGGGCTTTATCATTGTGCTGACATCTTGCATTTGTCAGGAGAGGCTTACCTTAGATTTCATTAAAAAGAAAACTAGTTCAGAAGTTACATGTAACTATGTATATTATATATTTATATATATAAACAACCTTTAAATAATGTTATAAGTTAATATGCTAATTAATTTTACATCAACTAAAGAACACGGTATAAATAAAACAAAGTTAATAAATCATTCAATACCTTTCAAGGTCTTCCTTACTAAACATAAACTAATATTTAAACATTTCCATTTAAAATAAAGATCATCACAAATATCCAAACAGAGAAGATATCGTGACCATCGATGTGGTCCAATATCCTATCACTATACTCCTATATAAAATCCACAGTCCAAATTGCTTAGGAAAGAATTGCATCCTTTCACCTAACTCATGGCTATAAAATAAATCCACATTGGTATTAAATCCATCGTTTACACCTCTACACAAGACATGCTATACAACTAATGTATGCAGGCTGCAATTTACAATTACATCAAATGCCATATAAATAACAATGCATACACTAATAGTGAGGTCATAAGACCCTAGCTACCACATGACCTCGGCTAAGAATATTTTAATACACAATTCATTAAACCTATAGTATTTGTTGCTCCCCATGGGTTTCCAACCCATGGCTTTTCCACAGGACAAATTACATAAGAATCGATAATCATTAACCCAAAATAACATACAAGCTATTGTAGCATTATGGGAAAGGCTCATGCCATCTATGGAATGGCCTTTACCCACACTATCCAAGTACATACAATATCCAAGCTAATTAATAGCATTACACATAAAGCATCAAAATAGCCGAATTCCTTTCACAAACCCCAGCTCAAATTAAATACAATGCTTACTAAAAACATAGAAGGAAATCGTATTACACAGTATTTATCCATTTACATAGTGGGTATCAAATTTTCTACACAGTCATATTTTAAGACCTAGAACCAAGTTACTCAGGCGTGCCAATAGGCTATGGCACCATTGCAAGCAATCGTGGAGCCCATGGAAAAATGGCCCAATCTAAAATATGATTTACATAAACGAAGACAGAGTGTGATAGAATCCCAAGTCTTTTTCTATTCGTTGCTAACAACCCAAGTAATTTTACAACCCAAACTTAATTACACAGAGTCGAATGGCTTAAGAGTTACATCATGGGTCAAATTCCTTAACCAACTAATAAAATTCAAGTCTGTAAGTATAAGCCCAAAGGAAAACTCCAAATCCCACAAAGAATCCCCAAACCCAAACGATGAAACAACACACAAAAAGGCAAAGAGGCAACAAGTTTACGCTTGTTGAGTAGGATTACCTTTCACATTGGCTCCACAATCAAGACCACAATAGAGCTAGAGCCACGGTGGCTCCTCATAGTATTTTGGCACCGGCAAACACCAATCAAAACCAGGATGAGAAGTATGACACGTTCAGAACCTTAAACCAAAACCATGTGAAGGCATATGAACCCAAATGAAGCATACCTTACAGTTTGGAGGTTGACTCCATGGTTTTCTCCCTGTACAGATCCAAAATGCACAAACCCCAAATGACAAAAAAATAGACAAACCATCATGAGCCAATCCTAAGGGAAGGATTCCGTGATTTCCAAGATCATTAAATGCACCACCTGGTAGCCATTAGTGTGATGTCTGAACCCACTCTCCATAGTTAAGTTTCATTTCATTGTCATGTATTTCCACTTCCCACACAAAACTTTAAACCTTGCTATTATATGGTTCGACTTTATGTTATAGTTTCACCACCTTAAAGCATTAATGCAGGTCATATAATATTACATAGGATGCATTAACCAAAGTTTTAGTATGTGGTATGTGTCGTGTAGACTCTAGGATTGATACCTTCGCACAATCCAATTCTCCGTAAGCTCAAATGCTTAGTAACCATGGCATATGCAATATGCCATGGTAGTATTACCTTAATTAAACCTCAAGTTTATATACTAGCCAAGTTTTGAACCTGCAAAATAAAGATAAGAAGTTATGTGGATTTCAGTCAAATAAAATAGACATGAATTATAAATGTTTAGATTCTAGGTATCCAATAGTTAATTATCTATGTTAGTTAACTAACAGAATAGGACTTACCTTGCTATAAATATGAAGCAGTAAGGAAGCATAATATTAAACAGTGAGCACAATGTAAGGTCGAAATGATCAAGTCCTCTACTAAGCCTTTTTACATGAGGTAAACCTACAAGTAAATAAGTGAGATTCCTTAGCTCGATTGAACTAAGTAATCTTGCGTAACAAGTAATACTTTACCTATCAGACCGTCATGGGAAAACGAGTCCTACCACTCCACCCACTTTGTTTCCACAAACAAAGTTAAGTGAGGACCTTATAATTAACAAACGCAACTATGCAGAAAGGATGAAGCATACAAATCTAGTGATGACACATAAGTGAGAAAAGTATAAACATAATACTAAAGCAGTAAACAACAATACGACATCATAAGTAAAATATATTAAAAATAATAACTGAAAGTAAAATACAGAGTGCAAGAACAGCTTATGGATAAATAGTGGCACATGAAGTGTACGATAGAGTTTTGCAAGTGAATAATGTTCCATCTAGGTAGATTCTACCAGCCTATAATTTTTTTTATTTTCAATTTTTGGGGACATTAAAGTGTGTTGGAATATCAATCCCATACATAACATAGGATTAAATTTTTTTATTAAGTTCATGGGGGTTTAGTATAATGTTCTAACATTATTTGTCATCCTAGAGACTATTTTGGCCACTTGACATCTAGTTGACATAGTTTATCAAGAAAGGAACCCTCACATCCTTATTTTAATCTAATTTTTTTTGTTAAGTCCCATTTCTACTTGTATTCCTTCTTTTCACATGGATAAGAATGCAACCAATTCCTAGGATTTCTTTTGAAAGGTTATATTTTGTCATAGATTGTGATTTAGTAACTTTAAATATTACCCAATGTGAGCTAATTAGAATTTATCCTTTGGAAATGTATTATTCATGTAACAAATTTAATTAATTAATTGAACAAGTGACATTTACATAATTGACTTTTTTCTTTCATGTGTGTTCATTATTCTTCACTATTTTTCTGCATAATCTCTAATATTCATCACTATGAGGAATTACTATGAGTAATGATCCTTAGCCTTAGAATTATTTCTTCCATCAAGGATTTAAAATTAGAATATGCTACAAAAACCTTGTCTATTATAATTTCCACATGGTATTAAATCTTAGGGAGCTCAATAGATCCAATTAATCCTCCCTTATAAATCTTCAGAGTGTTTGTTTTGCAGGAATACTCGCTACAAAATTTGAAAATCACAACAAACATTGACAGGTTTTTATTTGATCTAAACAAAATATCATAGAATTCCATTTAAGCTTCTAGTTTGAGAGACATGTTGAGTTGAATATTGGAGGTTTGCAGAAGATTGCATTTTCCCATAACCACTATTTTGGATAGATATTTCTCACTCCGTAGAATGAGATAGTTGAAACTTCATATATGATTTGAAATATCTCTTTGATACCTAAAATGAGACTTCAACAAAATTTTATTTAGTTGACTAAAGCAAAATTTGTGATTGAATTAGAAATAAGTCATGAGTGAATTTTTTTTGAGTTTCTATTTGAGCTTACATACATCATTTGGTTTACCTGTACAACTTATTGAATTCGAAGTTGTTCCGAAGTTTGAAGAATAAATTATAGCATAAATCTCAACAAATTATACAATTCGAATTGGTTCAAGTCTCCTTGTAATTATTCTATTTTCCTCTATGGTTTCCCATGAAGCTAATATAGATGAAGAATACTTTCAAGCTTCCATTTTTGATGAAGAAATAAGTGACATCGATGTCCCATTGTTCTCTAATCACTCTTCAATTTTTTATCTTGAGGATGATAAGCTATTTTTTCTTAATCCTATGCATACTTCAATGGATGATGGATCACTATTTGATTAGTTTGATGTTTTGGAAACTCGATCACAATTTAAAGCTTTTGGTTGCACCCTCATTGTCATTGTTGCATTGTTTCCTATCTATTACTTTATGATGACCCGCACATTTCCTCAATGCTAATTTGAATATGGATAATGTTGTCCATTTTCTATTTCCTTGGAGATGATAAAACATTTGGTTCAAACTTTCAATATCATCAAGTCCCATTTGGACCCGATTTCACATTTCTTGGTTCAAAAATAAAGTTGAATGAGCACCTTCATTTTTCGCTCTTATCAGTGTACCTCAATTGCTCTATATGGTTTTAGTTCTCATCAGACAATTCTTTATGTTACTTATTTAGTTGAGCACAACTATGTTCTTGCAGACTATACAGAGATCAAGAACATGATCCAAACATGGGAGAAGCTATCTCTTGCACTAGAAAACTATGCAAATATCAAGCACATTATCAAGCCAGTGGAGCATCAACCACTTCTTCCTAAGAAGAAGTTTCCTCTACAAATCAACATTTAGTTTGTAGAAATATTTTTGGTTTACCTTTAATGTCCATTTTTTTAAGGAGGTTTTGTTCCCATGAGGTTTTCCCTATTTCCTTAGTTCACATGGATTAATAATGTAAAAGTGACCATAGGCCCTTGTAACCTGGCCCCTAATTTTGGCTTCATTTTTACTCACACCTATGTCAATATTAACAATGGTTGGTGGAATATTTATCCCACTGAGACTATAGGATAAAACTTTTCATTAAGTTCCTATGGCTTTAGTAAAATTTACAAACATTAATTGTCATCCTAGTGGCTATTTTGACCATTTGACATATTTTATACACAAATGCACCATCATAGCTTGATTTTACTTTATTTTTCTAAGATAAGGCCCATGTTCACACTTCTGTCACTTTTATGAGATAAGACAACTTTTACAGCTTTTTTCAGGGATAAGAAAGCACGAAGCTGCTCGAGTTGATTTGAAAAGGTTAGCTTTTGTCATAGATGTGGATTTAGTAATTTCTAAGATTTCCCAATCTAAGCTAATTAAAACTTTTCCTTTGGAGATGTATTATTTATGTAACATATTCAATTCATTAATTGAACAAGTGAGTTTTACATAATTTATTTATGTCTTTCATGTGTGTTCAATATTCTTCTTCACTATTTTCTGCATAATCGTCGTTGTTCATCACTATGACGATTCACCGTGAGCATAGATATTTAGTTTTAGAAATCTTTATAACATCAAATATTTATAATTTCAACATGGTATCTTAGCCTCTCCTATTAGAGTTTTCACAATTAGAAGAATCAAAGAAGTCAATAAAAAGTAACAAGGAAGTAAAGGAACAATTAGAAAATGCAAAAGAACAAGTCAAGAAGTTCAAGACCATATAAGAAGGACTATATAAATATACCAGTATAGATCCATCTTAACTATGGTTCTACCAAGCGCCGAGAGGGATCAAGTGATCTTGAGATGCAAACCCTTTTTAAATTACAAAAACTTCTAGTAAGTATTCCTACTAGGGAGGGAAATGGCCAACTTGCTTAAGTAATTTCAAAATAGGGTAAATATCAATAGAAGAATGAGCTAAGCAACATTAATAATCATATAATCAATTAGTTCTCCATAAATGGTTTTACAAGTATTTATTTAAAAATAATAACAAATATTAAGAGTAGTTAATGAGTAAAATAATCCATATAAAATTTTAAAATCTAGAGGTTAAACTTGTCTTCAGAATGAGCAAGGATGTAAGTTGTTTAAGGAACATGGTTTTAGTGGCCCATGGTTTCTTGCTAGTTGTATTTGCATTTAAAGAACATTATAAATATGGTTGCAATATTCTATGTCAACCAAATTTAAATTGTAATTTGATTTATAATTACATAGATGTGTTTTAAGATTAAATTGTATATGTTCTTGGTTTGATAATTTGTCTTTTTACTACTCAAGTCAATTGAATTTTACTTGTAATATTTTACTACTCATTTGTAATATTGTGAGTATTTCCCTAATATGGTTGTAGAGTATAATATTTTTTAGTTTTTATTTTTTATTTTTTTTAATTATAAGTTGATATGTTATATTTTTATTTTTATTTTTATTGAGCTAACATGCGCCGCATGAGAGTTACAAACATGACACATCTCACCCATTTGAGCTGTAGAAAGCGCCTCTCGGCGCAATGAGTGACAAAGAAAAGGGATTTGATGAAAAACTAAATTGTGCACATATCAATATCATAAGACTTGAAGAGAATGATCTTGTGATGGAAATTTTTTAGGAAAAAATGCATTAGAGGAATGACTTGTTGAAGAAACAAATTGTGCAAAAGGAAGTGGATATTTCACATCTAAGAAGTGAGATGGACTCCTAAAATCAAAGAAGAAAAAATGTGTCGTGATAGAAAAATACAAGCAAGATTCAACAATAGTGCAAGAGTTTTGAGTGAAGTTTTAAGCAACCATAGGTCTCTAGATAAGAAGATAGGTCTCAGCTATGAATGAAGGAATGGAAAAAACTACATCAATAATGAAGGATTCATTCTAGAGTAGCAAGAAGTCTCCCAAAAGAACCATGATATATCCATAAAACCAAATAAAGTTAGGTATGACAATACTTTCATTTACAAGAATATTATGCACAATAAAAATTTTAAGATGTAATGATGCGAGTCACATAGAAAAATACTATCATAAAATAAGATGTTATATGTGTTGGATTATCCCACAATACTGAGGGGGGGTGGGGGGGTGAATCAATATTGTCTTTTTCCTTTTTAAAATAAAAACACAAAATGAATCAAATAGGTTAAAACACAAAATTTATCATGGAAACCTCAAAGAGTAAAGCATCAATTTAAACACATTAATAACATGAATCTACAAAATTGCTTTATTTGCTTCTACAAAAAGGATGCAACAACACCTTGGGTTTCTATGTTCTACAATAGACAAGGATGCTCCAACAACCTTGGTTTCTTCTCACTACAACAAACAAGAATGATCCAAGACCCTGGTTCTAAATTTGCTACAACATATATGAATGCTATAACACCCTTTGCAGACTTATAGTATTCCCTAGCGCCACCATGCCACCCTCGACTGATTTTTATCAGTCTACTATTCACTTATTGAACACTTTCATTCACAATCACAGAGACAAGTTATTTAATTCAATCAATTTGTCGATAAATACCTCCATTTATTCCTACAAACACATCTCTTCACCATTGCATCATTTCATTAATCGTACCTCTTCACAACCTTTCCAGTCATGACCTTACACATTCTCCATTTCTGCATCCATCCTAGGATGCTTATTTTATATCGAGCTTCTTTCCTAACCATAGATCTAATATAGGATGAAGTATGCATATTTCCCAACTATGACATTTCTCAAAATGTCTTTCCGCACTTAGATTTCCTCCTCAACCATTCTACACCATTGATCCCCTTCAATATTTTTTTGACCATCGATCTGAGGTGGAAATCAAATATCAGATATGTGACTTTTTCTAAATATAATTTCCTGATTTTCGCTTCCTAGACCAATCTTTCTGCACCATTGATCTCCTTCAATCTTTTCATAACCATCGATCTTCCACATCATGGGATGTGGGATGCAGGTTCTCAAAAAATAAAAACATTACTTTCGCAATTCTCCTCCTTTCAGTTCCTGCACTAATCTTTCTGCACCGTTTATCTTTTATGGAAGTGTTTATAACTTTATCTTCTAGATCGGGAGATGTGAAATTTGAGTTCTAAAAACATCAAGACATTGATTTTGCAATTCTCCTCCTTTCTCTTTCTGGACTTTCCTCTCCGCAAAATCCTTTGCACATGCATATTATGGAAATCAGAAAACACAAATTTTCTAATACTTTGTCTTTTTTCTTTCTGCAATTTAACTTTCTGCATTGGCCTTTTTTCCTTGTATTTTTGACACTACGGAAAAAGGAAATCAGAAACACAAATTTTTCGTGATTTCGTCTTTTTTCTTTCCTCCTTTCTACTTTCTATACTAGCATTTTTTCACTGGATTTTAGTAGTCTGGAATGCGAAAGTTGGAAAATCAAGTTTTCATGACTTTGACTTTTTGCTTTCCACACTTTCGCACCTGCACTTCTTTTTCGAACCGTTGATGTGCTTGCATAACTATTCTGAGCCATCTGATCTTGATCCTTTGCAAAACTTTTCTCGACCTTAGATCTTCTATGGATCTAATATCGACCCTCGATCTATACTATTTTTTAGAACTTTACCTTTTCCTCCTATCTTTTGTGGAACTAATCCTAAACCGTCGGATCTTGTGTGGGATGCTTCCTCACTGTCGATTTTAGATTGAATGCAGATATCACCATGACTTTACGGATCTATATGATTTATTTGTGGAAATCCTCTACAATTGTTTCTAACACTTTTGAAGCTTTATACACATAGATAATTTCATCATGTTGTTGATTATAAATATTTTATAAAAACTCTCGCAGATATAGCTTCTATGTTCTTCGTTTGTTACATATGCTCTATCTCCAATTAATTTCACTATTCCACACTTACACTCTTCGTTTGTCTAACAATATTCGTCATTCATACTTCATATTCACTTCCACTCGACCTCTGTTTTTTGTTACACATACTATCGAAATTGTCTTAGATGTCTTCATATTAGTCATTCATGTTCTCTTATAATCCATGTCTATTTCATCACTACCTTTGTATTTCACTGAGTTTTTCCTACCATCATATTCACTGGTTATTCCTTTTTCATTCAGGAACGCATTTAACATCAATGAAAACTACAATGTCAACAATATCCCCCTTTGGAATTGATGGAAATATCTAAACATTCTCCCCCTTTGACAACAATGACAAATGATAACATGTTATTCCATTGAGAATTTCCCTTCTTTCTTCTTTTTGACAACCCTCTCTGTCATCATATATCCCCCTCATATTGTGATTCCTCCTCTATGAAATTTGAAAGGGAATCACTCCCATATTTAGTATAAGATTGTCAAAGGATTCCTTAGGTAGTGGATTGGTGAAAATGTCTCGAACCTGTTCTTTTGTGCCAACATACTCTAGTTTGACCATCTTCTAGGATACTTGTTCTCTTAGGAAGTGATATTTTATTGGTATGTGTTTTGTCTTGGAGTGCATGATGGGGTGTTTTGTCATTTTTATGACAGTGGTAATATCACAATTTAATATTATTGGGTGTTCATACTTCACTAGTAATTCTTCTAGTGTATGCTTCATCCAAATGACCTATGTGCAACATGATGCACCAAAGATATATTCATCCTTTGCTATGGAGAGTGAAATGGAAGATCATTTTTTACTTAACCATGAAACCAAACAATTTCCTAAGAAGAATGATGCTCCATTGGTACTCTTTCAATCATCCACACATCCTTCCCAATCTGCATCATCAGTAAATGCTTTTAAAACAAAGTCTTGACATTTTGTTAATATTACCAAAATTTTAAAAATAAAACAAACATCTTGTTGTGATTTGAGAGTACATTGGATTCCATAGCGCACATTTAATCTAGAAACTCATGTAAGTTCCTTCAAATACTTCTACTAAATTCAACATATACAATTATACAATACTTAGGGTTTGAGGTACCTTTTAAACCTCGCTCATTTGGTTCAAAGTTTCTTTATTATTTAATAAGTCTTTAGTTCAAGTCTTATTAAGCTACTTTTTAGGGGTGGCAGGTGCAGGGGGGATCCTTCTAGATCCTAGAGGACATGTCAAACAAACCTTCACTTGGGGTCTTGGCTATAGGACCAATAATGAGGCCAAGTGGTTAACTCTCCTTCACGGAATGAAAACTCTAGCCAACAAATACCTCTCCAAGATTGCGATTTTTGGAGACTCTCGACACGTCATATCTAAAATGATTAATGGATATACCACAGGATCTATAAAGTGTCGTCATCTGCACGACAAAACTAGTCCTTTCTTTATTAAATTACGACAAGCGGTACAGAAAGATTATGAATTTGTTATATTAAACCAAGAAATATCAGATCAGATCTATAATAATATCATATCAGATCCAATAAGGTTAATATAAGATTCAAATAAATGGTTAACAGAGACGGTGGATGCACAGCTTTCTTCTTCTTCAAAATTATGAATTTGGTGCATGCAATCCTACAGGAATTTGCTGGAAAATCTAGATCATGGGGAGTGAATGGATCACTCTGGTAATATGATATTTCTTCCAAAATATCCAAGCTATCACATATTTTCACACCAACATCAACATTCGACGGAGAAAAATCAAATTTCTCTTCACTTTCGGAAGCAATTACTAGTAAATTTTGCACAGAATTCAAAGAAAAATCATGAGTGAATGTTTGCATGGAAGTGCAACAAAATTTTTCTTCAATATCGGAAATTCGAATGTATTCTTCTATTTCGGCAATATGAGAAGATGAGATATCAGAAATATCATGAACTTCCGGAGCATCAGGAGAAGGAGTCACTGCATGGAGACTGTCTTCAATTTGAATTAACTGTGTAGAAGCTTCTGTTTCTTCTTCATCTTGAACAACTTCATCAAAGAGAGTGGAGGATGAGAATTTTGGATAAAGAGTGCCTATGGTGCTGGATATTCTCTCCAAATTTCTATTATGGTCCTCATCAATCACTCCAAAGGCTCTGTCCAATCTTGTCCAGAGTTCCTCTGGGTCTTTAATAGATCTAATAACGTAGCGCAAGCTACGAGAAAGACCTATTGCTGTTGCTCCAAAATCTCCATCGCTTTTATTCAGCCAATCAATCTTACTAAAACACTCTTTATCAAGTCCAATAGACACATGAGAGATACCTTGTCTCATCAGAGATGAATTCATCTTTTTCTTCCATTCTGAATAGTTTGAGGACAGGGTGAGAAGAGTAACTGATGAATCCATTTCGAATTTGTACCTGCAAAACAAAAGAAAAGTGCACCATAAGGTCGGAAAACCTGCACTTTTGGAATTTTCTTCACACCCAGCTTAGATAATCAAGCAAGATTGATCAACAATTCCTTTGCTTGGGGTATTAAGTGGTAATTTCTCTGCTTCTGGTGCAGTGCTAGAAGGAGCAATTTTGTTCAAAAGAATGATTCAGTAGGAGATCTGAGGAGGAGAAGTGCCTTGTTTACCAAGGCTTTGATACCATGTAAGGTTTGTCATTACAAAAAAACCTGCATATGTTGATGAACATTTGAAATCCAACACAAGGCACTATCACCAAGAGTGGTGGTTAAACCACTTGTTTTATATTCCTAGAGGTGCGGTGGTTATACCATGTGGAGGTACCCGATACTCCAACACCCCGCCTCTAGCGTAGCTCGAGGGAATTAAACCTGAGACCTCTGCTCTTATACCATATTAAATTTAGCACATAGATCTATGGACAAACACACAACTCACATGATAGATCACACAATTTACTCAGTTATTGAAGAATGAAACAGTGCAAAAATGGTTTGTAGCTGTGAATGCTTTTCATTAATCAAAGAGTAATTAGATAGATAATTGCAACGAAGTAAAATGGATTTAATAGCCACAAGCAATTCAAATCCACATGAGGAAATTTGAATTGATTAGACTCTACTTGACTGTAGATAACCAAGACCTTATCGAAATCACTATCGGAGGACTCAATAGTTAACTGACCTTGTCTAAACCATAACCGGAGTTCATCGGAATTCTAAAACACAACTCAAGTGTTACATTCAGTGTTGAATAAGGCTAAGTGACTATGGTAGGTGAGAAATGCGCCCCTCCTGAGTTCAGTGAAGTAAACCTAGCGCTAACTAAATGTAGACGACTAGAACTGAATGTAACTGACTCCTAACTTAGCTTAACGAGTCATCAACTGAATTGAACTAACCTTGGTTGGTTTCAGCACTCCCAGTGGCTCCTAAATTGTATGGATTGGTCTAGGAGGCTCCTAAACTAATGCAATCTAGTGCAATCAGTGGCAGTGAGTCTCAATTAGTGTTCCCCACACTTTAGTAACTGAAACATGTGCCCCAATTAGGCCAAGTGGACCCAATGGTGTTAATGACTATAAATAGACTAGATGGACTCCCGATTTAGACATGACTCCCACTTTAGACATATGACCAAATTGGACAAGGGAGGATTAACAATCCTAACATTCTTATCAAAGCACTATGAATTATATCACATTTTTCGCACAAACAATGTTGCTACTAATGCTTTGGCTAATTCGGGGGCCTCATTATATCAAGGACAATTTTGTCTAAATGGCCAAATCCCACACCCCAATTGCATTCCCTAATGAATTTGTGGGATGCAAGTTTAGACCCCCATCACTTCGACCTCACTTCAAAGGATTTATGTGAAGGTTTTATTGTTTTATGCGAAGGCCCTAAGGAATTACACGAAGGCTCCAAACCTTGTCGTCCCACCCCTCCTCATCTCACCATCGTGTGCCCTCCATTCTTCATTGGCCATAATCCTATGGATTTTTGTGAAGGATCTCATGCCCTAACGCATCATCCTAGTCCTCGCCACTCTACCGTCGCATGGCTCACTCTTTGCACTAGCCTTTCCTCAATTCCTGAAGGTTTTAATGCTCACCTCCCTTGGATTAATTGCTTCTGCAACTCGCACGCTCCGGGTATTTTTGTCCTCTCCATTATGTCTTCGCTTCGAAGCCTCCCTCACCCTCATTCTCCTCTTGGAAATGCTCGCTCTGTTTTCTATGTGATCTCTCTGGAGAGGATTCTGCTGGATGTTATTGCACGAGTTGACGAGGGCATTTTGTAGAAAATCCTGTGGGGATATCTGCCTCTCACTAAGGTATTTGTAAAAGAAAGACTACCTTTCGCCGCTTTCTTCACTTGTTTATTCTCAACGTAAGCTAGTGTTTCTTTGTGGTTCTCGAATTTAGGTTTTGGGCTCACCCTCTCCATTGATGATGAGTCCTTTATAGCTGGCAGCAATTGAATTTTGGGTTGCAATTGTTGAGGGTGGAAAGAAGGTGTGGTCGACACTCTCTCCTGTCGAAACAAGAAAGACCACAACTCCCTCCTGTAGGAGCTCAACACTCTTAAATCAGTTCTTGGTAGTCTCTTTGTCAACAAGTAGGCTTAAGAGTTTGCTGGTGAAGTTTGGGCTCTTCATTGCAATTTCTCCAAAATAGTAATTTCTCCCAGACAAGGCAGAATGGAACATGAAAACAAGAATGATGGGCTTGCAGACTTGAAGAAAAATCTCACGCATTTGTATGAAATGGTGGCCATTGACATTATAGACAACAAGGAAATTTCCCGAGAGGCTAAAAATATGGGTGAAGTGGTGAGATACACCTCATATCACATAAGTAACCATGACTCCATGATCGATGATACTGAAATAAACCTCAGGGAAATCATGGGAAAGGTGGACATGATTCAAGAAGAGCTCCACTGTTTGGTTAGCATGAATCAAGGCAGCAAGGCTTTTGAAAATCCTGCAACAACAGCTCACCCCATCGAGGAGGAATTAGTTTTCGAGGGCATGAAGCAGCTAGGCAATCCTTAGTAGTTTTAATAGTTTCATGTTTTTTTGTTTCTTTCTTAGTCATTAGTTTATAAGGGCATACAGTACCCCAGGCCTTAGAAGTTATGTAAAAACTCTATGAGGAGTTCTTTGGTCATCCTTTTAGACAAGTTTTGTTGCCTCCTTGTTTGAACTGCAAGAACTCTTAGTATTTGCTTATTTTCTGTAATGTATAGTTGTGCACAACTTGTTTTATATAAAACCTTTTAAAGTTTCTGTAACAAAAAAATACTTAGGGTTTGAGAATTCTCTCATTGTTAATAATCGAGTTACCTTCATTGTTAATAAAACAAGCAACCACAACAACCCCTTAGTCTCACTCTCAAGTGGGATTTATATTCAATTTCCAACTCAAACTTCCAATTGTGAGACTCACATCTTCTTCTTCCCCAATTTTTTTTCTCTTTTTCTTCATTTCCTCTTGTAGAACTCTCTCTTCTCTCTTCTTCCCCATTTCCTTCTCTTCTTCCCCATTTCCTTCTCATGCCCCTTGTTCTTTTAATTCTTTCCCTAAAATTTGTGTAAATTTACTAAATTAATTTTATACTAAATAAACATTGTCATCATCTCAATAAATCCATTAATATAAAAAAAACTGAAATCATATCTACTCCTCAATTAAAATTATAGATAACTTATGAATAAATTAATTATTTTAAAGAAAATATAATAACTAGCAACCTATTCAATTTGAACATAACATTTTTAATCCCTATTTTAATTTTACTTGAGATTGAGATTTACATTTGATGACTTTTACTTAATTTAAATATATATATATAATTTATTTCAACTTTATATTCATAGATATATGATAACTTGTATACATATCATGTCACAACTATATTAAGAAATAAAATGATTATTTTCAAAGACTTTTAATATAATTGTAATTGCTAAGCTATTTATTTATATGATACATGTAACATCCCCCTCCTACCATGAAGACCCAAGAGCTACTACAACTCGTAAATGTAGAAAATGAAGCATAAATGCGTCTATGAGGAAATACAAAACCATCACCATAAATCGAGCATTACATGGTAAAAACAAACCCGTACATATATGTATTATATGTAGAAACATTATATATATATTAATAAAGAATAATACATATATATATATATATATATATATATATTGGGGATATATATTTGAGATATATCTTATATATGTAGAATATACATCCAAGCATGGAGCATTACATGGTGAAAAAAACCCCATAAGTATGTGTATTATATGTAGACCATTATTAGGTAATAGTGGAGAACATTACATATATGTTGGAGATATATGTTTGGATTATATGCAGAACATATAATGTTACATATTTCCATGTAGCATTATATAACAAGCCTTTTTTCTAATATGAAGATTTGGTATATTAATTACTATTAAATTTATTATTATTGCTGTCGTAAGTCAATATATATATTCTACATCTGTGTTGTTTATAATATCTAGCATTAGGGCTATTAAATATATATAATCCTTATGTATTACAGTGTCTACACTTTTGGACTGCGTAGAAGATAAGTGTCTTAGTAGATCTGAAATTATTTCTAGTGTTCCGAATTGTAAAAAAAAAGAGAGAGATTAAAGCACAAGGGGGCTAAATCTCTTATGGTGCATTTTCGGATCGGTTACACTGCAAGTATTTTCTTAGTGAAGCAAATCCCCCATATAATTATAGATTACATTGGTGGAGGTTTTAATAAGAGAAAATATAATGTTTTTAGCCATTTTGTAATAATGTTATAGGTCGAATTTGAATATAAGCCTTATGTCGTTTAGCTAGAATGTGAGCTAGCATACTTGAAACCTTGACCTTACGAAATCTTATTCCTATAATAAACTCACCCCATGAAGATTATAACAACGCTTATCCTTGAGCTTCCTTGCCTTTAATTACTCCTTATCCTATGGTTCACATAGCCATTATTGGTTGAATAAATAGTTTTGGTAACTATAAAAATAATAAAGAAAATATTATGGTCTTTCTGAATACTCTTAAATTACGACAGACCTAAGGCACTTGATTCCAACTTCCTTGGCCGCGAGCTCGTATTATTTCGGTCACTTTGGTCGAGTGCATAAATGCTTGCTCCCTTCAATCAATAGGTCGAGCACTACCATGACTGTTTTATTGGCAAAATAGTTTCTTATATGAAAGGAGAAGAATTATATGTTGGTGGGGAAGATCAACACTAATTGATTTACCTAGATTATAGCATTTAAATAGTGAAGACGTTTTTTTTTGGTTGGCTTAAATTGATTAGTGAGGAGGCATTATACCAGCTATTTAGTGGGCGGTTTGATTACCCTTAATTCATTCCTCGAATTTCTGATTTTCAGCCATTACCCATATTCACAACCATTTAGTATGCTGAAATCCCTGAATTTGTTTTGGTGTGACTAGTAACGTTCAGCCATTGATGGGGGGAAATCATGATGGCTGTTTAAAACAGAAAAAAAGAACCGTTGGGTTTTTAACCTTATATAAGGTGGCTTCAAGTCACTGAGGAGGGGGGACTCGCTAGTCTGTTATCTAGGAGATTAAAGGGATGATTTTTGAGAAACAGATACCCGGATCATTGTGCTGGTTGCTGCCATGTCAGTGCCAAAGGTATCAACGCAAGGAGGGGAATGGCTGCCTGCACCAAAATGCAGTAACAAAATTATACTTAGTGCTGGAAATTTGGGGAGGGACGTTCCCTCGTGTAGGCGGAGCATCCAAGAGTCCGGTGGTACAACCGTGACATTCTGTATGCAAGCTCGCGCTAGAGGTAATCTTATACGCGTTATCTCTGAGTAGGTTGTTTTAACTCTGTCTGTTTGCTAAATGAAATAAGGGGACACAGACTCGAATCTGAGCTAGATATATTACCTTTATTTATGGGGTTTTATCTGAGTTCGATTCAGTTTATGCTCACGTTAAGAAGAAGGATGGGTGGCAATTCCTTTGCATGGGCGTTTTATGAATTGGAGCTTTTCTGTTGAGAGTAATTCCTCTCTGCGTTGGGATAGGAGTAGAATTGAGTGTTTTCCTTTTTTGCATAAGATAAAGCGTAAAAAGAAAAAGAAAAAAAATTGCGGCATGCCCATATACCAGCACTGGGTTGTCTCAGGACGAGCTTAGGGTTCGCTCACTTTATACTCTGGTTATCTGAAAACCATTCCTCGGTGATTACCCATGCCGCCTGTATGGTTTTAATGCTTTAAAGATTGATGTATGTTTTAAAGATTGATGTGTGCTTTAAAGATTGTTGTATGGTTATAATGCTTTAAAGATTGATGTCTAGTTTAAAGAATGATGTATGCTTTAAGGATTGTTGTATGGCTATAATTCCTTAACGATTGATGTATGGTTCTTAATGTAGCCTGAGGCTCCCTCATGCTAGTCCTCATCCTTTACGATTCCACGGTGGATAAATTTGTGGAGTAATCACTAAACTGCCAAGCGCAAGATTGCTGGTCCCTTCTTGTTTTCCCTAATTTTGCAATCATTTGATTTACATTGTTGATCAAGCATTTTGTTTTGTAATTCTATGAACTTCTGTATGTTCAATATGATTTTCCTATCTCTACATTCTAAACTTGCTTTTGCATCTATCAAATGTTTGGAAATAGAGGTGTTGGCTTCTTTTCCTTGACAAGACATAGGGTACGTTTTCCGTATCTAGTACCTTGCACGCGTTAGCTCCTGGGGTTGAATGCGTTGTCAAGTCTATTTTTTTGTCTTGCGTATGGAAAATGGGAACAACGTGATATGGTGTATTTTTGGAGCTCGGTGCGCAGACTGTCGAAAAATTTGTCTTGGTGTGCATTGACGTAATGAGCATGTGGCCTCCATATGACTTGGTGTTTGGGTGCTGGCCTTCAGCCAATAAATTTCTTTTCCTGTCATTTCGATTTTGGTGTTTTGTTATACTATAGGAATCAGTGTTTTATTTTCTTTTTGCTGTTACAGCATGAAAATAAGAATAGACCCAAAAGATATGGCTGTGCTTAGAAGATTTAATGATCTGGAATATTCTTGGTTATGTTATAAATACACTTCGAACTTTGATGTTTTTTCATGGCTTCGGATCAATCTGCAAGGATGTTTTGAACTCAGAGCGCGGCTGCTCAATTGTAGGCCACTTGGAAATCAAGCTCAAAAAAATATGGGCAAGTGTGTTGTTTTACTGGAAGAACTCTTACACATGATCCATTCGGATTCAAATAGAAATCTTTAAAAAAGTCAGCTCAGAGGTTTGTGGTTAAAATTATCAGCCCTAGTATTAATGGTTGTCTGTACTGAATGTACTAACCTTCTTTGTGCTTAGTTGTCGACCTTCCCCCTTCTTTTGCATGCAAGGTTGAAGTTTCAGCATGAACAGGTTAATGGCTATTTAACGTTAATAAATACTAAGTAAAAGAGGTTTAGTTTGAATGATTACAACGTGCGAATATACCAGTACCTCTGTTTTTGTTAGCAGTGAGTTCGGATTTACTCCCAGAGATGGAGTCCATGAAAAGGGAAAGAAAGCATGGTAAACATGTTGAGCATGTATTGTAACCTTTTTATGAAAATATATGTCATAAGATGCGACCGTTTGGTGGACATAACCCCGGGTTTGGGGTGAACCACGTACTTTGGTGTTTCTGTCTCTTTCATGTTTTCGCCTCATGCCCTTCTATGGGTGTCTCTGTGTGATGTGCCTGAATGTTTTCTTCATGGTATTTTCTGTACACGTGAACTTGTTGAGCAAATGGAAGGTAATACTGTAAAAAGATAGTGAAAATGTTAGTGTTAATTTACTACTTTATGGTAGGAAAAATAAGTCATTTCCAGGACATTATGTTGATGACATATGGTGAATTACATTAAAGGGAATTCTTAAATGATTGTTTTTTTTTATGCACATGGTTCTGACATATTTACCTGAAATCTCTTGTAAATTTTGCCACTAACAAGCTGGACCCATTGATAGTAAACAACGAAACAAAAAAAAATTTACCCCTACTTCCACACATAATGGCATCAAGGACCTAGAGGGACACTACATATGGTATGAGAGCAAAGCTAAAACGCTCGGACCTGATGGACTCATCGACATGCAGGTATGATGTGAACTATGTGATTTAACTATGTGATATTATAATGCATGCTATAAAAGGAAATATAGTTGAACTCTCTCCACGGGTTTCTGAGTATTATGTGTAATGCATGAAGTTAGTTGTGTACAGGAAAGGTTATCTTTCTAATTTGGCGAATGAGAAAATGAAGAGACTATTAGGCCTATCTAGAGAAATATATACTTATGTGTTTTACATACGTTCTGATGAAGTGTAGTGCAAGTTAAAATTGTGTTTGGTAAGATTAAGTGCATAATACTAATGCATGAGAAAGATATTAAAAAGGAAGTAAAGCCTTGATATGATGCACATACATATTTTTGTCACAGTCTAATAGAAACATGTTATCATGTAATTTGTTTATGAGGGTAAAATGGTATTTATTTTGGGAAAGAATGTGTGAATAGATAATGCAGGTGCACATGGTTGCAAGAAGCAGCATCACTTGAGGACGAGAGGCAAAGATGAAATCCTCGGTAGAAATAATATCACTTGGAGTTTGTATGATTCCTTGCTTATTATGAAAAGTTACCAAGACAATAACATTTGGTTAGTTATATTGAAATTTGGAAAAACCATAGCTTCAATAATTTGTTATGTTAAGAATATAAAATTTTGAAAAAAATTCTAGTATAGTAGCTAATTATAGAATCTTTTGATGATCTATATATGCATCAAGTCATGTTTAATGTATAATAAAAGTCGCTCAGGTCTAGAGGGCTTAGGTAGAAATACCTTTATGATAAGATATGGAGCATGGGGAATGTCAAGCTACCACATGGATACGGTATTGAGCGAGTAGGCGTGAAACATCAAGTATGCCTAGAGATATGAAAGTTGTGTTCGAGGAGGAGCTTCCTCGGCTCTGGAAGAAATAATATGTCAAGTAGATGTTATGATATTTCTATGTTTGAAATGACATTTCATGTATGTTATGATAACTCACGGAGCATTGGGATTTTTGCAGGTGGTGAATTGTGGAAGTCCTAGTTGGACCACAACTAAATAATCGAATGTAAGTTAATTAGATTACCTATGGAATTTGGCTAGAGTATAGCCAAAGTGGAATGGTAAAGTATCTTGTTCTTAGAAATATAATGCTTCTCTTTATATTGCACCAAATATAGAGACTTGTATTGGATGAACAAGAACATCACCAGACCTAACATAAGTGGTTAAAGGTGTGAAATGGTGGCAAGTAGCCCACTTAGAATTACTGATGTTATCAATTTGCCACACATAAATGTGGTATAAAGATGGAAGGTCTCTTCATTATAACCATCAAAACATAAGAGGGATAAAAATGTCTAAATTTATTTGAGTTGATGAATGTTGCATAACATTTTACACCGACATTGCAGGATATGCCAAGAACACTATCAGTTGGGATTGACTGGTAGAAAAAAGTATTCGTTGCCTTAAATAATAAGATTAAGGAATACTGATTGTCGAATTTCAAGTTTTTATGAACCAATGATTCAACTGTGGATTATGCGGTTTTATACTGACATTGCAGGTTTCACCATGATGATGATGAGTGCTACAATCAGCGTGCACTACGATATATAAAAATCTTCCTGCATAAATAAGTTGCGCTCAACCTCCTTAGAAATGTGTAAGGATTAATTCCTAGATAATTTACAAGGTTATATCACTCATAAGTGATGATTAAACCGCTGCAACTTATGATTAGTTAAATTGTAAGTTATTGACAGATGTTTTGACTAACCGTATAGCTGACTCACAAGTCGGGAAAATGACGGTAAATGTCATGCGAAGCACCAAGGGGTGTGCATTATGATTGGTAAAGTGAAATATATACTAAAGAAAAATTTGCATGTTGCAGGAGCACCATGGTGTTAGGCAAGTGATTGTCGCATGAGCACATCAGTGTTAGACATGTACACCGCAAAGAGCACAATGGTGTTAGGAAAACGATTACCGTGTGAGCACATTGGTGTTAGGTGCATGGTGTGGCAAGAAAAGACCTAGGCAAAACTAGACATCTGGAAGACAGGACGCTGTTTGATGTCGCTGAGGAGAAAAATTTTGACTCGTGGTCAAAAGGGAGAGTAACCTCAGAAATAGATGTAAATCTACCCAAAAATTTAACTCCAAGGAGAGTTCAAAAGATAAACAAAAAAAAGAAAGTTCTGTTAGCAACTTTCCAAGTCACTGAACGGATTACATGTCTTAATGTGTAAATGTGAATGAATGATGAAAACTAAATTGTGCTGAATTATTGGTTTTACATTGATGTTGATAGGATGCAGATCTAAAGTAGAAGTTGGTAACATAATGCAGTCCTCATGCATATAAATATTAAAGTATGTATGATCTGACAATAGTCTTCGTAGGTGAGGCGAAGAACAGGTCGCAAAGCAAAATTGAATTTTGCTCACCAAACTGTGAGAACAAATGATGAGGACCAGCAAGGTCAAGAATGACGAACAAGTAACACCGAGGACGGTGTAAATTTTAGGGGGAAAGTATGTGACATCCCCCTCCT
>LPNX010524702.1:0-69535 GCA_001517045.1 Pseudotsuga menziesii | reverse complement strand
TTAATAAAAAATAATACATATATATATTGGCGATATATATTTGAGATATATCTTATATATGTAGAATATGCATGCAAGCATGGAGCATTACATGGTGAAACAAACCCCGTAAGTATGTGTATTATATGTAAACCATTATTAGGTAATAGTGGAGAACATTACATATATGTTGGAGATATATGTTTGGATTATATGCAAAACATATAATGTTACATATTTCCATGCAGCACTATATAGCAAGCCTTTTTTTCTAATATGAAGATTTGGAATATTAATTATTATTAAATTTATTATTATTGCTATCGTAAGTCAATATATATATATTCCATATCTATGTTGTTTATAATATCTAGCCTTAGGGCTGTTAAATAGATATAATGCTTATGTATTAAGGTGTCTACACTTTTGGACTGCGTAGAAGATAAGTGTCTTAGCATATCTGAAATTATTTCTAGTGTTCTGAATTGTAAAAATAAAATAAAAATTAAAGCACAAGGGGGCTAAATCTCTTATGGTGCATTTTTGGATCGGTTACACTGCAAGTATTTTCTTAGTGAAGCAAATCCCCCATATAATTATAGATTACATTAGTGGAGGTTTTAATAAGAGAAAATATAATGTTTTTAGCCATTATGTTCTAATGTTATAGGTGGAATTTGAATATAAGCCTTATGTCGTTTAGCTAGAATGCGAGCTAGCATACTTGAAACCTTGACCTTACGGAATCTTATTCCTCTAATAAACCTACCCCATGAAGATTATAACAGCGCTTATCCTTGAGCTTCCTTGCCTTTAATTACTCCTTCTCCTATGGTTCACATAGCCATTATTGGTTGAATAAATAGTTTTGGTAACTATAAAAATAATAAAGAAAATATTCTGGTCTTTCTGAATACTCTTAAATTACGACAGATCTAAGGCACTTGATTCCAACTTCCTTGGCCGCGAGCTCGTATTATTTCGGTCACTTTGGTCGAGTGCATAAATACTTGCTCCCTTCAATCAATAGGTCGAGCACTACCAGTACTATTTTATTGGAAAAAGAATTTCTTATATCAAAGTAGAAGAATTATATGTTGGTGGGGAAGATCAACACTAATTGATTTACCTGGGTTATAGCATTTAAATAGTGAAGGCTTTTTTTTTTGCTGGATTAAATTGATTAGTTAGGGGGCGTTATACCAGCTATTTAGTGGGCGGTTTGAATACCCTTAATTCATTCCCTGAATTTCTGATTTTCATCCATTACCCGGATTCATAGCGATTTAGTATGCTGAAATCGCTGAATTTGTTTTGGTGTGACTAGTAACGTTCAACCATTGATGGGGGCAAATCATGATGGCTGTTAAAAAAAGAAAAAAAGAACCCTTGGGTTTTTAACCTTATATAAGGTGGCTTCAAGTCATTGAGGAGGGGGCACTCGCTAGTCTGTTATCTAGGAGATTAAAGGGATGGTTTTTGAGAAACGGATACCTGGATCGTTGTGCTGGTTGCTGCCATGTCAGTGCCAGAGGTATCAAAGCACGGAGGGGAATGGCTGCCTGCACCAAAACGCAGTAACAAAATTATACTTAGCGTTGGAAATTTGGGGAGGGACGTTGCCTCGTGTAGGCGGAGCATCCAAGAGTCCGGTGGTACAACTGTGACATTCTGTATGCAAGCTCGCGCTGGAGGTAATCTTATACGCGTTATCTCTGAGGAGGTTGTTTTAACTCTGTTTGTTTGCTAAATGAAATAAGGGGACACACACTCGAATCTGAGCTAGATATATTACCTGTATTTATGGGGTTTTAACTGAGTTCGATTCAGTTTACGCTCGCGTTAAGAAGAAGGATGGGTGGCCATTCCTTCGCATGGGCGTTTTATGAATTGCACGTTTTTTTTTGAGAGTATTTCCTCTATGCATTGGGATAGGCGTAGAATTGAGTGTTTTCCTTTTGTGCATAAGATAAAGCGTAAAAAGAAAAAAAAACCAAACTGCGCCATGCCCTGTCTCACGACGAACTTAGTGTTCGGCCCCTTTATACTCTGGTTATCTTAAAACCATTCCCCGGTGATTACCTATGCGGCCTGTATGGTTTTAATGCTTTGAAGATTGATGTATGTTTTAAAGATTGATGTGTGCTTTAAAGATTGCTGTATGGTTATAATGGTTTAAAGAATGATGTATGCTTTAAGGATTGTTGTATGGCTATAATGCCTTAACTATTGATGTATGGTTCTTAATGGGGTCTCAGGCTCCCTCATGCCGGTCCTCATCCTTTATGATTCCACGGTGGATAAATCTATGGAGTAATCACTAAACTGCCGAGCGCAAGATCACTGGTTCCTTCTTGTTTTCCCTAATTTTGCAATCATTTGATTTACATTGTTGATCAAGTGTTTTGGTTTGTAATTCTATGAACTTCTGTATGTTCAATATGATTTTCCTCTCTATGCATTCTAAACTTGCTTTTGCATCTATCACATGTTTGGAAATAGAGGTGTTGGCTTCTTTTCCTTGACAAGACATAAGGTACGTTTTTCGTATCTAGTACCTTACACGCGTTAGCTGTGGCAGTTGAATGCGTTGTCAAGTCTTTTTTTTCATCTTGCGTATGGCAAAGGGGAACAACGTGATATGGTGTTTTTTGAAAGCTTGGGGTGCAGATTGTCGAAAACTTTGTCCTGGTGTGCATTGACGTAATGAACATGTGGCCTCCATATGACTTGGTGTTTGGGTGCTGGCCTTTGGCCAATAAATTTCTTTTCCTGTCATTTCGATTTTGGTGTTTAGTTATAGTGTAGGAATCGGTGTTTTTTGCTGTTACAGAATGAAAATAAGAATAGACCCAAAAGATCTGGCTGTGCTTAGAAGATTTAATGCTCTGGAATATTCTTGGTTATGTTATAAATATAGTTTGAATTTTGATGTTTTTCCATGGCTTTGGATCAATCTGCAAGGATGTTTTGAACTGAGAGCACGGCTGCTCAATTGTAGGCCACTTGGAAATCAAGCTCAAAAGAATATGAGCAAGTGTGTTGGTTTACTGGAAGAACTCTTACACATGATCCATTCGGATTCAAATAGAAATCTTTAAAAAAGTTAGCTCAGGGTTTTGTGGTTAAAATTATCAGCCCTAGTATTAATGGCTGTCTGTACTAAATCTTCTAACCTTCTTTGTGCTTAGTTGTCGACCTTCCCCCTTCTTCTGCATGCAAGGGTGAAGTTCGAGCATGAACAAGTTAATGGCTATTTAATGTTAAGAAAGACTAAGTAAAAGAGGTTTAGTTTGAATGATTACTACTGGCCAGTATAGCAGTACCTCTGTTTTTGTTAGCAGTGAATTCGGATTTACTCCAAGAGATGGAGTCCATGAAAAGGGAAATAAAGCATGGTAAACATGTTGAGCATGTATTGTAACCTTTTTATGAAAATATATGTCGCAGGATGCGACCTTTTGGTGAACGTAACCTCTGGTTTGGGGTGAACCGACCTTTTGGTGAACGTAACCTCGGGTTTGGGGTGAACCACGTACTTTGGTGTTTTTGTCTCTTTCATGTTTTCGCTTCATGCCCTTCTATGGGTGTCTCTATGTGATGTGCCTGAATGTTTTCTTGATGGTATTTTCTATACATGTGATCATGTTGAGCAAATGGAAGGTAATACTGTAAAAAGATAGTGAAAATGTTACTGTTAATTTACTACTTTATGGTAGGCAAAATAAGTCATTTCCAGGACATTATGTTGATGACATATGGTCAATTGCATTAAAGGGAATTCTTGAATGTTTTTTTTTTATGCACATGGTTCTGACATATTTACCTAAAATCTCTTGTAATGTTCGCAGCTAACAAGCTGGACCCATTGATAGTAAACAACGAAACAAAAAAAACTTTACCCCTACTTCCGCACATAATGGCATCAAGGGCCTAGAAGGACACTACAATACATAATTTGATATGATTAAAATTAAGACATTTTTCAATGGAGTACTATTAATGGTTATAACTCATTTGTTTATAAGCCTAGATCCAAATCTTAGGCTCTATTAAGTGCATAGAGAGATCAAATATCTCTAGAGGTGCAAACCTATCCTCAAATAGCTCCTTGCATGCAATACCTCAGAAGTGGTTTTTACCTAGGGAGATTTTATGCCTGTGGCCCTTGGTAGAGCCTAGAATTTGGATCTAGGCTAGTTAAGATATATTTAACCATAACAAAATATGATGACCATAAAACAAATTCCCATTGTACACTTGTTACACTAAGTTAATCTTAATTGTTGATCCACTCAAGAAAGTCCAAAATATGAGATAATATCTAAACATATGTAACAAGTCACCTCAAACTATATGCCTATAAATAAGTTAGAAATCTTCATTCAAAGATGTTAATAATAAATATAGATTACTTGGAAAAGTCCAATGTACACAAAGCATGAATATAGTTCACAACAATAATGTTCAGAATGGTTTAGTTGATTCCAACATCTAATTTTAAGTTCACTATGAATTTTGACAATGATAAAACAACCTTTCACCAACTTGTTCATATATTTCTCAAGTGTTTTAACTATATAATATCATGAAACTTGTTAATACATTTCTAGACAGCTTTGGAATGTAACTAAATAATATCCTTGAATCTTTCATATGAAAATCTATATAAAAAGTTCAACTTATTTATACATTTCTCATTAACTTCTAAATGTACCTATATATTATGAATAAATCTATTATATGAAAATCTATCTTGAAAAGTAATCAATAATCAACCATACATAATGCTATGTAAAAACTGCTGATGGTTCCATCAATCAATACAAGTTTCAAACCCAAATGGCTGATTATTCCCAAAAATCCGTGTAAGGTTCAAATCCATTATTCCCTTCTTAAATCATTTTATTATTCCAAAAAACACCTAAGCTAAATCCATTATTCCCCTTTTCATATCATTTGTTTTAATAAATTTAACACATCATTAAAAAGCTTTTGTAAACTATTAACATCCATTCTCAATGTCACACCCTGCTATAATATGGCTTCGATCCCTCAAACGGTATGTCATTAAAGAGAAATTCAAAGCTACAGGAAACTCTATAACCCCTCTCCTGTCATCGCTATACGAAGCCACCAATTCCCCTCTCTAACAGCTCACCAATTTTGCCAATATTAATTTCAACAAAACTCGCAACCTTAAACATGATTAGCTTTTTGAAAACCATTTCCAGTTGCACACCAATGTTGTGTTTATAGGACATCACATATCTCAAAATCATCTGTACAAACATAAGCTTAAGTCGCATTAGAACCCAGGTATAAGAACAATATATTTTGGTGAATATGTGCCCGTTCGTATTATTCTAAAACACTGCAGTTTTGTTAGATTGTTTATTAAATTCATAGTCTCAAACAAAGTATCTACAAGTGCAGTCTTATCGTTGCAATTCAGTGGTTTATGAGTCACTGGTGATACTGATACTTCTATAAATTAGCATATATTGTCCCTGGATTCATAAATTTTTACGGAAGTTCATAATAAGAAGAAGTTTTCAACCATATAAACCATCCAGCAAATATCATTTTTTAAATCTGAAACAACAGGTCCACAATCATAGATCAAATAAATATACACAGCACAATTATGTATTCGTAATACAAATATAATCCATAAGTAATAGCAACAAGATTACATTGTCTCCTTCTTTACTGTTATGCTGAGAGACTCCTTTTGTAGTCGAAGTATGGAAATTCATGAAGAGTTCATCCTTTTGTTTGTATTTATAACATTGTCACTTACAAATTGTTTATCAATGTAACTTGCCGGTTGATACTTTACATCAGATTATTTTGTATATGGATCTATCTTATCCTTCTCCCATCACGCTTCAGGAGGGTCAAGTGAAGTGAACGTGGGCTGAGGAGGTGAAATTGTGCAAGTGGTGCAACGATATTGAAATAGCTATCTTAAAAATTTTGATATTTTAATACAAGTTAATAAAAATTTTGATATTTTAATATAAGTTAATAGATAACAATATTACACTTAAATTGTAGATTGTACAAGCAAATTCTATATTTACATTGAAAACCTTTGGGTACTAATCTTGTGGAGTGGAAGGCCTGGATGGATAACATTAGGTGAAAAAGACTAAAACCATATATTAAACAGCTTGTTCTTACATTTACATTACATTTGGCTAACATATAGACAAACTTTACAAAATCTCTACAACTGTTACAACATCTCCTCATAATGAGGAATATTACTTTTGGCCAACATATTATGGACATAATTTAGATTACAAACGTTTTAGAAGATCTCTCGGAGAAGGCAAGATGGAGCAAGGGAAGCTTGCTTCAATTGCCTTTACCCCGAATATGCTCCGTCTCCAGAGTCGAGAGCTTTCTTTCAAGGAGCTGTGTTTATTGTTCCCGCTAGGGAAAGGGTGAAAAACCAATCATCTTATTTAGGGGTTAATACGGCTGTAGAGCGCCTCTCTGCTAAGAAATATCACATGATAGATTGACTGGGTTTAGCTTAGAAATCGAACAGAAAAAGGAAGTCATTCATAGCCAAGACAATTTCAAAAAGCGTGAAATCATTACAACACCGACAAAATTTCGCTTCAGGAACTATTCAAAAGCGTGAAAACATTAAAACAACGACAAAATTTCCCTTCAGGTAACAATGGAAAAACAAAACATATGATATGTCGACTCAGGAGTCGAAGAAGAAAAATGCTATCATTCATGCCAAAACCATTCAAAAAGCGTGCTGGAATATTGTTAACGGGTAAATCGACAAAATCTCCAAAAAGGCCGTAATCCATAGCCAAAACTATTCAAAAAGAGTGAAAACATTACAACACCGACAAAATCTAGCTTCTGGAACTATTCAAAAAGCGTGAAAACATTACAACACCGACAAAATTTCGCTTCAGGTAACAGTGGAACATACTTTCAACATGTTAGAAAAACGAAAAACCAAACCGTGAGAGTGAGATGTCAGGAGGCTTGCAGCGCCTTCCTGGAACTAATGCCAGATTTTACTACAGAGGGTTGGATGGCCACGACTGTGCCCGCTTTAACATATCTATCACGGCGAATATCGTGCTTGATATCTCCAATATCGTGTCTGCGATGTCACGAGTTGACTGGCCGGGAGCCCTCCGGGTCACCACAGCCGCGCCTTCTACCAGAAGGTCCTTATCGGCTCGCATGGCCTTGTACTTGGAACCCGGAGGCCTGCCACGAGACCTCGGTGTCACCACAGTCCTTGCACCTTCTGCCGGAAGGTCCTCATTGGCCCCCTTGAGGACTTATTCTTTGAACCCGGAGGTCTGCCCCGAGGCCTTGGGGCCGGGGGCACCACAGTCCCTTCACCTTCTGCGGGAAGGTCCTCATTGGCCGGTTTGGGCTTATTCTTTGAACCGGGAGGCCTGCCGCGAGGCCTTGGGGGAACCACGGCCTCACCATCGGCCGGAAGGTCCTCAGCGGCACGCTTGCGCTTGTTCTGAGACCTGCCGCGACCCCTTGGGGTCACCGCAGCTCCTCCTTCTGCCGGAAGGCCCTCGTGATCCCGGCTATCGTCAATGTCACTGTCATTGCAATGCCATATTTCAGTTGATCCATTATTCGGACTTGAGTCGTCCTCTTGCCAATTTTTCCATTATTTTCACTCTTCTGGCACTTTTCGAGTCTCGACTATATGCGCATTCGCTGCTTTTCACTTCAAACTATGCCTATAATCTAACTCGAGCATCAAATTTACAGGCACTCGTTGCCTTCACAATCAATCATTCGTTTTTTCTTTTCCATCTGCATTGTATATAAAGAATTGTTACAATTTTTTTTTTAAGCTAGGGTTTCCTCTCCTTTCAGAGTTGTTACAATATTTTTTTTAAGTTTCTTTTCCGTAACTCTTGACAGTAAGTTAGGTTTTCTCTGGGTAACTCTTCACCTTTCACAGTTTGGTAATTCTTTACCATTGTTTAAGTACCAGCCTAGATCCAAATCCTAGGCTCTATCAAGCGCTGGGAGGGATCAAATCTCCGGAGGTGCAAACCTCTTCTCGGGTATTGCACTAAAGGAGGTTTACACCTTGGGAGATTTGATCCCTCTCCGCGCTTGATAGAGCCTAGGATTTAAATATAGGCTAATACTTAAACAATGGTAAAGAGTTACCAAACTGTGAAAGGTGAAGAGTTACCCAGAGGAAACCTAACTTACTGTCAAGAGTTACGGAAAGGAGAAAAAAACCCTAACTTAAAAAAAAAAATATTGTAACAACTCTGAAAGGAGAGGAAACCCTAGCTTAAAAAAAAATATTGTAACAACTCTTTATATACAATGCAGATGGAAAAGAAAAACGAATGATTGATTGTGAAGGCAACGAGTGCCTGTAAATTTGATGCTCGAGTTAGAATATAGGCATAGTTTGAAGTGAAAAGCAGCGAAATGCGCATATAGTCTAGACTGGAAAGGTGCCAGAAGAGTGAAAATAATGGAAAAATTGGCTAGAGGACGACTCAAGTCCGAATAATGGATCAACTGAAATATGGACTTGAGTCGTCCTCTCGCCAATTTTTCCATTATTTTCACTCTTCTGGCACCTTTCGAGTCTCGACTATATGCACATTCGCTGCTTTTCACTTCAAACTATGCCTATATTCACTTCAAACTATGCCTATATTCTAACTCGAGCATCAAATTTACACGCACTCGTTGCCTTCACAATCAATCATTCGTTTTTCTTTTCCATCTGCATTGTATATAAAGAGTTGTTACAATATTTTTTTTAAGCTAGGGTTTCCTCTCCTTTGAGAGTTGTTACAATATTTTTTATTAAGTTAGGGTTTTTTCTCCTTTCCGTAATTCTTGATAGTAAGTTAGGTTTCCTCTGGGTAACTCTTCACCTTTCACAATTTGGTAATTCTTTACCATTGTTTAAGTACCAGCCTAGATCCAAATCCTAGCCTCTATCAAGCATCCACAGGGATCAAATCTACCGAGGTGCAAACCTTTTACCTTTTCTCGGGTATTGCACTAAAGGAGGTTTGCACCTCGGGAGATTTGATCCCTCTCGGAGCTTGATAGAGCCTAGGATTTGGATCTAGGCTGGTTTCAGTGGTGGGAGGTGACACAAAACTGGAGTATATCCATGTAAGCTTAGTATCTTTAGTTTATGTAGTGAAATAATACATGATAACAATTAACAATCACAATCTCTCAAGTAGATTACATGATAATCAATTAAAATGAATGGACTCTAGATTAAAAAACAATGTGATAATATTTTTAAATGTTAAAAATAACTTATAAATAAATATATTACGGGACAAATATTCTAATTAAAAGTCATTAAAATAGTAAAGAAAATTTCAATTAAAAAGTAGTTAATTTAACTATACACTATTTTTATTAGTTTAGATAAAATCCATATTTCTATCAAATTACTCATTTTGCAATGAAAACACATTTTAGAATAAAAATACTAATTGTAATAGAAAATTAAATAAAATATATATAAATAAACTATTTTTAAATCATTCATTTAACATAAACCTCAAATCTAAACACCTTTGGATTCTCATTTCCTCTTCATTATGGAAGTGATTGCTTATAAATCAAGCTAGTGATACCGAGATCCCATATTCAAATATTATCAACCATTTGAAAAAACTCATTAACCTAAAAACAAGTTATTAAATCATTATTATCAAAAGGAAAAAAACGGTTTTTCCAAAGTTCAAATACTATAGACAATTTAGAAAAACTCATTGACCTATTTTGGAAAGGCAAAAGGCATGAGAGTTTTACAAATTAATAATCTCATAAATCGCACTCTCATGCGTGGAATCAACCAACCATGATTTAGAAATATGATGACAACTGACTTAAGAAGCCTGACTTAATATATATCCAAAATTAAACCTCTCATACAGAAGTATATATTCAAATTCAGAAAGCCGACTTAATATATATTACAAGCGTTATTGTAATTCACCATCCCTCCTAATCGTCTTCCCTTAATTTTGATTTCGAGGTTCCCATCAGGATGGAGAGGAAATAACTCCAATTCGTCATCTTATCCAACTCTTCCGGCCTCTGAACCTATGTTAATATCACCTGGTACGTGGTTTGTAGATGCTGCAACATCACAAAATCTCAAAATGCCCGGGCATTGGTTGAGACAATGATATTTGTAAGATACCCATAGGAAATTGAATATGAGATTTATGCTCTGAAATTATGTGAGGTTTGTTCTTACACAAAATTTGTAGATGTTTATAAATATTGAAACTTAACACAAAGCTCTGTCAGAGAAAAACTCAACATAAAGCTTTATCACCAGGCCTAGCTGTTAATCCATTTTTTTGGATTCCGAGAATTACCACAATTATATCATGAAGAGGTTGTACCAATACTCCAACAAAAAATTTCAAGCAATACACCAAATTGACTATTATAGTGGAGAGTATATTGCTACCACTAAACCGGCCCATCCAATCCAAAGAGGTTATGATTTGGTTGCCGTTCATCCCATGGATCAGCAAGCATTTGGACATGCCTTCAAGAATTTAGAGGCAAGTCATCATTTTCTAAATCATTTATTATACAAACGCTCTTTTCAATTATTTAAAGTGACTTCTTCCAAAACCAAACAGGAATATTTTTTTCACATGATAAAATAAACTGTGAACTTCAATACTATAATCAGATACAACTTGCACATCACAACATAATTGTTGCTGATAGGGCACAAAAAAGTGTAATATCCAGATGATGGAAAAGAGTATAAACCTGGCCAGCACAATGACCTTCACTCCTAAGGAAACTGAAACTTATGAGAATTGGCATAATCTTAAGGCATGTGGAGGCGGCAGGGGAGGAGGTGGAAGGGAAGGGGCTGCCAGTGGAGCTGGAGCTCCCGAGGAGCGGAGGCTGCTGCAAGTGGAGTTGGAGCTGGGGAGGAGATACAAGCAGCCTGTTCTGACATGGTTCAGAGTTTTTTGAAAAAAAATATGCAATGTTCACTATAAAAAATTTATGTTACTTGAAATGAAGAATTAAAATTATGCAATGTTCACCTTGTTAAGATCAGATTCCTGGTCTGGAATAGCTTCTTGATCAGATTCTTCGTCTCTAATAGCTCCTTGAGAATAATTATTTTTTTTATATAATATTTTTGTTGTTTGTATTAATATAGGGAGTGTATTTCAAATGAAACGTTATGACCTTACATTAGTAGGCCGAAAAAATATTTACTACTTTTTACATTAGTTATTCAATATTAAAAGTTTTACAACAGGTTACAAGATCTCTCCCATAATATTCACTACTACTATCCTTATTATTTTTCACGTGACAAGATCTTCCCCATAATATTCACTTTCACTATTATTTTTTGCCAACATGTTAGTAACCTTACATCACGTGACAAGATCTCCTGAATACTGGGCTATAGAGCACCTCTCGGTGCAATAATAATAATAATATATTTTTAAGGTGACACTCAAAGAGATAACAATTTGGTGGAGCTCTCTACCTAGTGATTTAACTCATAAAGTTTAAATAGGTTTACATATACTACCCCTCTCGATTTGAACTTCTCACCTCCTAAGAAGAAGCACATGCTCTTAATCATTATTATATAATCTCATAAATTAAAATTCTCTATTCTAAACAAATTAGTGCATTTTAAAAGTACCAAGATGACTAAAATAACTATTCAAAACACTTCAAATTGCATTTTCAATAATTCCTACTCGAGGATGTTTGGGCGGGCGCTATTCGGTTAGCATATATACTTCTGAGTGGATTAGTAACTAATCAACTAGATTCAATGTGGGTTGGGGGCTATTTACTTAAGTAAATATAACTTAAACATGATTATTAATAAAAAAATATTTGTGTTAACTAATTTTGGTTGTTACTTTTAAAAGATTCTATTTTAATCAATATTTTAAATTTATTTTGATTTAATTTATTAGCCAAATTATTGCATCTAGAATGTGAATGAAATTTATCGGTTTGAAATTTTATTTCAAGTTAATATTTATATTGTCAAAATTATAGGTTGTTCAATAAGTTTACAATTAAATATATATTTATGAAATCCTAAAATGTATATGCTTAATTATTTTTTTACCTAACTAAATTTCAAAAATATCTTTGTTTTCCCAAAATGACAGGCTCAAACCATTTCAAACCCTCCTTTTCATAGAAACCTATGTGCTAGTAGTTATAAACATGTTTTTCTAAAAAAAAAATATGGAGTTAATTATTATTAATTTTTTTAACTTACTCGGATATAAAATATTTATGGAATTAACATTTAGGATCATTTAATTTGTTTTAGTGGGTGAAATTTGACCCCTTAAATTTACCATGATTGGATAACTATGGACTACTCAATAACTAAATTAATGAAATGGATATTAATCTAAATTTTTTTACTTATTCATTTTATAAATAAAAACATTATTAGTCTAAAGATTAAAAGATTTACACTTTTTTTTAGTTTTTGTTTCTCCACCATTTTTCTTAAAATGTTGTTGGAACACTAATTTTTAAGGGTGTTTGACCTTTTTTCACAATAAAAATTTGATCATAAACAAATAAAACTCACGATCTCGATAAATATTAGATCATCGCATTCCATGTGTAATATCCTTCAATCTTTAGACATGTATACAACTTTATTTTACTTACCTTCAATGACCATTGGATTGTATATAATCTTTTTTCATTTATATTAATTTTAATAAAAATAATTTATTAACTTTATAGGTATACTCCTTTGAGTTTCTTGACATCATTTCTTTACTTTTTTGTGATTTTCCTCAAGGGATGGATGGTTGAGATTTTCTTTTGACATATTTTAGAAACATGGTTTAGAGATGATCAAGCTTAAGGGAATTTGTTTTCAAAATGACGTAAAGGGATTTCTTTTCAATGTGGAAATATGCATGTCACATACTTATATTAAATGAGATTCATTCATAGTCCTATTATCAATTAATGTTTTGTTTATCCAACTCTAGCATAATGGCATTTGGGAGTTTTTGATCCAAAACAAATTATGCCCAAATGTTGGTCCACAAGTCTTGGCTGCCCTTAGTTTTAACTACTTCATGAAATATTAGTGAGAAGTCTCAAATAGGTTTAAGGTTTTTTATGTTAGAGTAGATCATTGACAAATGCATAAACATGATCTAAATAGAAGTTAAAGAGGCCTTCCTTGTTTGGTTGGAATCTATTGTCTAATGATTTAGATATAGTATCTACAAGAACATAAGGAATTGTGAAGAAATTTGAGTTTTGATCTTCTTTAGAATGAGATTATAAATCAAATAACCCTCTCCAACAATGAAGAAATGAGAGTTGTACTTAAATGTTGATGTCCAATTTTTTTAGATCAATTTATCTACTAATCATATAACGATTGACGATAATCGAGTAAAGATACCAAGGCTCGCATGCAAAAGCATCCAGCTCAAATTTTGTTGACTAATGAGTCAACATTTGATGTAATCACTTCTAGAAGAATAGGGTTTGTTGTTAGATAGATAGGGTTAGGTTTATTTTGTAATAAGTGGCAATTTGCCATTATTCTCCTTAAACCGTGAGAGGAATTCTTCAAGGATATATCTTTGCTGATAGGATTTATTCTATTAGTTATTGAGATCCAACCTATTTGGATCTAATAGGGATGTAGAAGACTATAAAAATAATTGAATGTAATAGATAGAACATGATAGGATTGAGAGTGTGGAATGTGGAGAGGAGAGAGTGTGTATTGAATTTCATGACTGGTTAAGTTGAACAAAGAACATAGTTTTACTCTGCAAGTGGTTGATCATTTATATCTTTGTTTCAGTAAACATAATTGTTGATTGAAATTCTCTTTGTGTATGCGTATAAGTCTACTTTGATAAAAAAAACTCCAATCATGTATCCTTGATAGAAAATATTCATATTGCAGAAGGAATTGATCGTGATCATTTCACTAATCAATTCAACGAAAATCACAAAGAAATTAAAGAGTGTGTATCTTGGATAGATCCATAGTCGAGGTCTAATTTAAAAAAAGAAGAAGTTGTTCTTGAGATAATCCTGAACCAATTTCCCATACGACTAAAGATCACGTGGTAGAGATCAACCTTGGAGAAGATCAACAATGATAAAGACATTCCACTCGAGAAAGGGCATGTAATATAAATGAGGGGTCGAGTTGTGGAATTTAGAACAAATCGCTAGAAATTGGATTGAGATCAACGACCGAGATCGATCATCAAAACATATCGATGGCACTGAGCGGAATATCAACAATGATAAAGACATTCCACTCGAGAAAGGGCGTGTAATATAAAGGAGGGGTTGAGTTGTGGAATTTAGAACTAATCGCTAGAAATCGGATTGAGATCAACAACCGAGATTGATCATCAAAACATATCGATGGCACCCAATGATTCTGCTCGGTGGAGCTGCTCAGTTTAGAAAAAAAATTATGTGCACGAAATTTTCATAAAATACACTTTAATCTATTTGAACTCCATCGTCGATTCGGAGGAGGCTAGATCCAGCAGTGAATAAATATTTGTTGATTCAACTAACAAGTTGATTAACAACAGAGTGTGGGTGTGAAATTTCTATATAAAAGAATTTGTTCGAGGCTTAAGTCCTCTTAGGTGAGTTTGACAACATATCAACAATTGTTTGCTTACTGAGTGGATTGGGTAGTGTACCTGTGACTACTACCTCGCATTGGGTTTGCTATTGGATCTTTGTTAGATATGTCACCAATATGAAGATGAGCGCATGGGGTTCTTGTAGGACATGGTTGAGGAAGACAACTTGCAGATACAGATATGTAAAGAGACATGAGAATACTGGAAGAAAGACTAGAAGGTAAGGAAAGAAAGAACCACTTACACAATTCAGATAATAGTGATGAATAAAAAGAATCCTATGATGATGAAGAAGAATATCCTGAAGAATTCAAAGTTTTAAAGATGTTGATGAAAGCTAGTAGCAGACACGTAGTGGAAGTACCTATGTATGAAGGTAACTTAAATATTGAAGAAACTCATTTATTGGATTAATGCTCTGAAAAAATATTTTGATTTTGAAAAAAGTAAGATACGCAGCTACCAAAATGAAGGGACATGTTACTATCTTGTGGGATGAGCTCCGGATCCATCGAAAAAGAAGTAAGTAAAAAATAAACTCTTGAGATAAGATGCTACATAATATTAAGAGTCAATTTATGCCTAAGGACTATCAATTAAATCTTATTATACAATTACATAACCTTAGACAAAAGTCCATGACTATGAAAGAATACATAGAATATTTTTTTATACTGATTATTAGAGCTTCAGATACACAAGGAGGTCTAGAAAGACTAGCTGGGTATATTAATGGATTAATATATGATATACAAGATGAACTGAGTCTATTAAATCTAAAAATTGTAGAAGATGCATATCAAGTAGCTTCAAACATTAGAGGAAATTTCAACTCAAAATGGGCCTCCTAAAATGAACTAATAAAATAATAATTAAAATAATAAAATAATATTTATTAATTTTGGAGGAAGAAAAAAAAATACTTTTTTGTTTGTATTTTTAACATATCCCCCTGTGTTTTTACTCAAATTTCGATCGAGAGAGCTCGTTGGATGCAAAATTAA
Source organism: Pseudotsuga menziesii (assembly GCA_001517045.1). NCBI lineage: Eukaryota > Viridiplantae > Streptophyta > Pinopsida > Pinales > Pinaceae > Pseudotsuga > Pseudotsuga menziesii. The sequence goes on along the minus strand of LPNX010524702.1, from coordinate 53,853 downwards.
ATTCTGCATCCAACGAGTATCCACTCGGCATACTTTTGATGGACCCCGCTACCCCAAAAACAAGAAAGACCTGAAAAAATGGAATGATGATGTCATCATTCCATTTTTTTAGGTATTTCTTGTTTTTGGGGTAGCGGGGTCCGTCAAAAGTATGCCGAGTGGGTACTCGTTGGATGCGGAATTTAATTCCACATCCAACGATCTCTCCCAATCGAAATTTGAGTAAAAACACATGGATATATGCCAAAAATACAAACAAACAAAAAATAGTTTTTTTATGATACCTATCCCCAAATTTATATTAAAAAAGTGTTTAAGACCTATACGGTATTTCAAATTTAAAGCAATTTCATTAGCTAACACATGATGACATGGAATTTGAATAATAGTTAAAAGGCCCATTTTGAGTTGAAATTTCCTCTAATGGGTAGAAGAGAAACTGTTAAGAAAATAGAACAAGAAAAACAAAGGAAAGAATGTAGTAAGAGGAAGAGGATATCCTAGTATTAGATGTAGTACTTACAAAGGTAGAGCTAAGGGTTCTATCAGTTAGTCATCCCAGAGAGGAGGATTTTGAGGAGGTAGAGGACATGGAAGACACAGAGAAGTAAAGTGTTATGCTTGTGGAGTGATTGGAAATATGTCTTGGAATTGTCCAAGAAATAAGTATTTAAGACAGAGAAATGTGAATGTTGCAGAGGCTCAGGAATAGTCAAAAGAAGAAACAGAGATGAATAACCCTCCAGAGGAGAGAGAATCTCTTATTTTGAAGAGAGTCTTAGTAAAAACAGAGAAACAAGTACGTGAATGATCTCAAAGGAAAATTTTGTTCAGAAAAAGGTGTAAGTCACAAGATAAGTGTTGTAAAATGGTTATTGACAGTAGCAGTATAGATAATTTGGTTTCCATGGATATGGTAGAGAATCCATGATTGAATAGGATGAAGCATCCCACTCCCTACAAAGTGTCTTGGTTGCAGAAAGGACATCATCTCTTGGTGAATGAGTAGTGTAAAGTCGGATTCCAAATTGGTACTTACAAAGATGAAGTTGTTAGATTTTTATAAGTTAGACAATATTATCTAGATTCTTATCTGAGAGAATAACATGCCCAACTATCAATGACAAAAGACAATAGACACAAATACTTTCCTTGGGGCAACCATAAAGGAGAAAACCCCACAACTTCCTCAGAGATAGAATGAGCACCGATGGCAGCAATAAAATGCAAATACAAAAAGATGATCTCCAACAGTTGTTCTCTCTCTCACTTGGGTGAGCTTCTCTTCTCTCACCTATGTGCTATAGATGGGTGAGTGCGCGTCTCAAATAGAGAGGCTCACTCTCTATTTATACTAGTTTTCGACTTGACAATTACTTACGAGGGCCAAATTCTCTAGGAGAGTCTAATAACACTAGTGCCCCTCAATTATGGGGACTTTTCCCCCTAGACAACAGGAAGGGTTAACCTCAACTCAATTATGGATAAGATATATAAGTGAATACATTCTGAAGTTACAAATACACCAACATAAGTATTATGTGACATAATTCCTATGGATGTGTGTCATATACTCTTAGGGAGGCCATGGTTGTATGACAAGAAAGTTGTTCATGGTGGGAGGAAAAATACCTTTTTCTCTGGAGAAAGATGGGAAGAGACATACTTTATCACCGTTGGAAGATGAAGTAGTCCACGAAGGTTTAGGCTCAAACATTTTTTTGATGTTTGGAAAAGAACTCTTGCAAGAAGTTCAAAAAGAGGAGGATCTACATTTTTCCTTTGTTGGTAAGCCAAAGGTAATGTTAACTTCTACGAATTTAGATGATTTTCCTATTGAAGTTAAGACTTTGCCTAATGTGTGTGTTGACATTATTGTGGATGTGTTGCCAAATTTTTTACCCCCTATAAGAAGTATTAGTCATCATATTGACTTAATACATGGTGCAAGTTTACCTAATAAAGCAGCATACCAATTAAATCCTTAAGAAAATGAAGAAATCAAACAACATGTATAGGATTTGTTGGAGAAAGGGTTCATAAAAGAGCACTTGAATCCTTGTGCAGTACCAATTGTACTTATTCCAATGAAATATGGTGGGTGGACGATGTGCACTAACTCCAGGGAAATCAACAAGATCACTATCACGTTTAGATTCCCTTAACCCAAGATTGATGATATGATCGATTATTTAAGTGGTTCAAAATATTTTTCCAAAATAGATTTGAAAAGTGATTCCCGCTATCTCGATCAAATGGTACTATCTCTTAATTCTACTCATCATAGGAATTTATACAGAGCCAACCCTTTTTCATGTTAGATGTAAACCTAGCCTCTGCGTATGTCTTCATCTTCTTTAGCGCTTATATTCGACCATTGGAGGCCCGACCTGCCACCATGTCAAAAAGGCTTTTCCAACACTTATATTTGACGATGGGAGGAACACATCCAACATCCATGTTAGAATTGCATGCCCACCACTCACATCTAACCATGGGAGGCCCATCCTGCCACCATGTCAAAATGGTACAACACTCACATCGAACCATGGGAGGACCAGCCTACCACCATGTTATAAAGGCTCATCCAACACTTATATCTGACCACTGGAGGCCCAAAACTCACATTCGACCATGGGAGGCTTGATCTGCCATCATGTTAGAAAGGCTCAGCACTTAAATCTGACCATGGGAGTCCCAGCCTGCCACCATGTCGAAAAGGCTCTCCACTTACATTTGACCATGGGAGGCCCAGTATCCCACCATGTCAGAAAGGATATGCACTTACATTTGACCATGGGAGGCCCATCCTTCCACCATGTCACAGAGGCTCTACATTTACATCTGACCATGGGAGGCCCAGCCTGCAACCATGTCAGAAAGGATCTGCACTTACATCTCACCATGGCAGGCCCATCCTGCCACCATGTCAAAAAGGATATGCATTTACATATGACCATCAGAGTCCTATCCTACCACCATGTCAAAAAGGCTCTGCACTTACATCTTACCATGGGAGGCCCAGCCTGCCACCATGTTAGAATGGCACACCGACTCATCACTTCCCCTTGCAAAAAATATCAATTTGGAGAACACCAAGGTTCTCCCTAAAGTACTCAAACTTCACTCTAACAAATGGAATGGTCAACACATCAGCTATGTACTCATCCGTCGCAACATACTGAAGCTTCACTACTATTCTCTGCACCATATCCCTAATATAGTGATATTTGATCTCGATATGCTTTGACTTGTCATGGAAAACCTGGTTCTCCAACAAATTCACACAACTCTGGTTGTCACAATATATACAAGTAACATCCAACTGGAGATCAAACAAATAAGATAGTAGCTTCCTCATCCACACTGCCTCACCACTAGCTGAACAAGCTACAACATACTCTACTTCAGCTGTATTCAGTGCCACGTAGGATTTCTTCTAGCTAAACCAAGAGATCACTCCCGATCCCATACTAAAGTAGCACCCCAAAGTCCTCTTCCTAGCAATGGCACTTCCTTCCCAATCTGAATCCACATAACCTTCCAGGTTAATTTTTTGATTTGCCTCATACTTGAGCCCATAATCAATTGTACCCTTCAGGTACCTTAGAATATGCTTTGCACTAATTAGGTGAACATGTCTCATATCTGTCAGGAATTGGCTCAATGTTTTCACAGAAAAGAAAATACCTAATCTTGTATTCATCAGTTACATCAAGGACCTAATCCTTTGATGATACATCATATCATCAATCAACTCTAATGAAACAACACTTAATAGCTTTAGGTTTGATGAAATAGGTGTGGTCTTATCCTTGCATTCCATCATCTCAAACCTCTTCAGGATCTCGACTACATACTTCCCTTGTCCCAAGGGGGATTCCATCTACATTCTGCCACACCTCCATGCCTAAAAAGTAGTGCATCATTCCCAAGTCCCTTCACTCGAACTCGGAAGCAAGTCTCCTTCTTGCATCTCTAATAAGTTCCTCTTTTCCTATTAGGAGTAGGTCAACTACATATAGAAGGAGAAATCAGTGGTATTATGCCTTCAACCTTGAAGCAAAGGTTGGAATTTGTTTTACTCTCAATAAATTCTAGATCCATCAGTAATGTGTTCATCATGTCATACCATGTCGAACCTCAGGATATTCTGCAGTCACTTCCTCTAAAGCAAAGCATCATTCTCCCTCTACCTTTTGTACTCTATGTATTCTATACTAAAGTGACAAGTAGCTTCCTCTGCTACTAATATTCTATGTATCCATCTAGGGTCACTGGATACCAAGATCCTCTATCTTGAACCATTTAAAAAAAAATTCTCACACCCATCTGTGAGCTTGTCATTCTCTATAGGATTTCATCTTCAACCTTGTAGCAAATGTTAAAATATTCATTTCTCTAGGTTATCTCCAAGATCCTCATGTATGTGTTATCCCATGGGTTTATTCTGAGCTCGTACAAGGAATTCTTTTGCACACATGAGTTTTCGTGTCAAACTTCTAGTTGTTGCAAATGTCTCTTCGTAGTCTATACCTTATTTCTGTTAGAATCCTCATGCTACGAATATTTCCTTGTATCCTACTACATGTTGGATATTGAAGATCCATAATGAAGATATTACAGACTTCCCTTCAGGTCTTTATTACATTCTACTCATCATTCTTTATTTTGGATTATTTCTTCAACTGTCGCCACTTGTTCTTTGGAACAAGTCTCATCCTTCTTTTCTTATAGGCGATTGTACGTGATATTTTATATAAGTCAAATGCATTACTTGTATGGTTAAAAACATTTCATAAGGAATATTCATAATGGAAAATTATTATGCATAAAGATATGATCATGCAACTATTTTAGCCAATACAACATTCATTATTGGAGTGACCCACCAACAAAGCCTCGTCGAAATGGGTTTCTACTCTGTCGATGTCCAATAGGTGCGATCTCCATGAACACTAGCTGAGATAGGTTTGACCCCGCCCAGCAACACCCGCAGAGTGGATGAATTCTCACATGAGATGTCGAGGGAGAGCTGTCAAAACCATGTTTCTGAAAGTAAGAAGGGAGGGTATGGGATCAACGACTTACGAAATAACCAATAGACATGGGGGAAATATCAGTCGATGGATGATTCTGATTTTGCACCAGGATATGAGGCTGATTCTGTAACGGCTGCTGGGTCTGCGCTTGATTTTGGTTTTGGAACTGGTTCTGCAAGTGAGGGATGGTCTGTCGTGCCACTTCGCAATCAATTGAGGGAATTTTTCGACATTATGCTCGCTTGTTGCGCAGTATGTACACTTCACTTGGGGACACTCCCTCTGATAGTGTCCAAATACCTTGCATGTGAAAACCGGATGGATTCTCAACCTCATCCTCCTCCTCGTCCGATGCGTTCTTAAAATCCTACTCAAAATCCTCTAGTTTGTTGATATTGTGTTTGGTCTAGCTGCTGCGGGGTATTTAGTTGTTGTTGGACATAGTGCACTTCTTGAAGATATTGTAGTTGAGTCGAAGTAGTCAGAACTTGATTATACTATGTTCATGGTGCAAACTATGGTTTTGCTACGCATTGTGGTTGCTGCATGAAATGTGGTTGCGACTGCGATGAAATAAATTGCATTTGTGTAGGTGGTGTATGCTATAGTGTCGGTTGTACCATATATGCATGCAACTACTGGACCACGTGAGGATCCTTGCCCTTGACAAAATATGAATCATATGTTCTCTCTTGAAGTAGGTCATAAGCTCAGTAGTCTTTATCCTAGTCCCCTACGTAGGGGAAAAAGGAGCAATACAAACTTTCTACCTTCGTAACCATGTTCTGCATGTAGCTACATTTTTTGAGTCGATGCTCGTATACCTGAAAAATGCGACACCATGGAACACCAATGAAACTCAAAGTCTTCAGTGCTCCTTAGAGAAAATAGTTTTGAAAAGTCTGACAGGTGTCCTTGGTGTGTCCATCTGTACAACACCGTGCGCACCAGAGGTCATCATGCTCTTCTTTTTCCTTCTTAATATCCTTCATCTACAGTGTCAAATTTGCTAGCTACACTTGAATATGGTTCATGCCAACTGAAGTCTACCCAATAGGTGAAGCTTCCAACTTTCATCGCCATCTCCAGAGACTCATCCTGTGTTGTGATCTTTTGTTGCATTAAAAACTGTCTGATTTGTAGAACTAGTGCATCGATGAACCACTCCTTGTGCTGAACATTGCTCATTTTGAAGCTGACTCGAGCCATCAAAATCTTGAACCATTGATCAAAAACCCAAATAGTTTCGTTCGAAAACTGGTTGATCTCCTTGACTTCTGTAATATACTGGGCGTCAGATTGAGGTTTCTTAAATTCCTCGAATAGTCCTTCATGGAACTCATTCAATGTTTTCCTTCCTGTCCCCTAAGGTATTATTTTGCACATTGATCTAGGAACAAATACTCAATCTCATCAAGAAACAATGAACAAATAACTCAGAAATGGTGTTAATCAGAACCGAAATTGGTTTCCTCTCTGTATATTTAATAAACAATGAATGGTTACAATAACAATGTCAAGCAATAGCTTGAATCAATGAGGAATTCGAATACCTAAGGAGGTAATTCAAAACAAATGAGTGAGTCTGGCTTAACTAACTCTAAACCATTCATTCACACTCAGTTAACCACTTGAACAAAACCCTAATTGACTCACCAAACCCTAACTGAAGTAGGAGTGCAATAAATGACTGAATCTCAACTGAAGGAGATCAAACACATGTCATAGCAAGCCAACCATCAAGTGCTAGTGCTCCATGACTTCAATGAATCCTAATGAGGCTAAATGAAGCTGAAATGATCACCGAAAGTTCTTGGAGCCACCCCTTTTGACTCCAGATCATTAAATAATAATAAATAATCATTAAATAATATATTTAATTAGATGAGGCACCTTAATTGACTGGTTGAACTGATTGTAACCACCGGTTAGCAATTAGGTGCATTAATATCACTCAGATCACCCAAGGAGTGCTCCAGTTAGCCTCCTTGACTATAGGAAGGCATTGGTGTGACTAGATGATGTCAATTAATGCTCCACTGATGTCAATTAATGTCAATTATACTTAGGATAGTGGTTTAACTAGGCCAATTTGACCAAAAAGAGTGTGTATGGTGGTAAATGTCTCTAACACCCCCCTTTAAGCTATACTCAGGAAGAGTTAGAAAACATAGATGCATAAAAATGCTAGGGCCCCAGAAACTAAGGCCTTAGGTCACCCTGTAAAATGATGAAAATGAAACAATGCTCAAAACAAACTAAGTGAGGAAAAGAGGGAAACCCCATTGGGAAAACCCCCCCTCAAGCTGAACACTGAAATAAGTCTGAATCACCGCGATGAACTCACCCCCAACAGTGAACAGAGGTATGTGAACTTATTTTTTGAAAATATCTTGGTGAAGCTTTCTACAATCTTCTCATCAATCGGGTAGTATTGCAGAATCATGGTCCTATCATGCACTAGCTCACTGATGTAGTGCATGTGAATCTCTACATGCTTGTTCCTCTGCCGGGTAACTGGATTCATGGATATCTTAATAGTAGTCAGGTTGTCACAAAATAGGATAGTGGACAAAGTACTACCAAGATCAAACTCCAAAATAATGCCTTGCAACAAAACTACTTGGATGCAAGCATTCACCGCTCCTCGATACTTGGCCTCTACTGAAGATAGTGCTATTGCAGCCTAATTTTTGCTTGACCAGAAAATGGGGCCACCACCAAACATGAATACATATCTAGAAGTTGAATTTTGATCTATAGAATCACCCGCTTAATTGAAATCTGTGTATCCAACCAAGTCTAGCTCGAAGTCTGCAACATAGTGAATGTCGTAGGTCCTGGTTCCCTGAATATACTGGAGGATCCTTTTGGATTCCTTCCAATGAATATCATGAGGCTACTACATGTATCTTGATACAGCATTCATGACATAATAAATATCCGGCCTAGAATGTGTCAAGTACAACAAGCTACCAATCAGTTGTCGATAGATAGTGCAGTCCATGGGAGGTGTGTGTTTTCCTTCTTCAAGGATGATCCTTGAAAGGAAAGGGAATGGTGTAGGCCTACATTCAGCCATATTAAACTTGAATAATAGTTCTGAATTGTATTTGTACTTATTTACCATAATCCCATCAGAATTTTGCTCAATTTTGAACCCCAAAAATTGTTTTAGAAGCCCCAAATCACTCATTTCAAAGGCATTGTGGAGAGCAGGTTTGTTGGCTGAAATGAAGGCAATTGTGCTACCTGTAATCAGTAATTCATCAACATATAAAACAATGATAATTATATGACCATAATTATGCTATAAATACACATTTGGATCTGATCTACATCTCTAAAAGTTTTGTGAGAGAAGGAAGGGATCCATCTTGGAATACCACTCTCTTGGGACCTGTTTAACTCGTATAGTGACTTCTTTAGCTTGCATTCCGAAGATGGATCGGTGATGTATCCCTTAGGATGGTTCATGTATATCTCCTCATGAATATCTCCATGTAGAAATTATGACTTAACATCCATGTGATGCACCTCCCAGTGCTTGGATACTAAAATAGCCAAAACAACGCGAATGGAGTCCATTTTTGCAACCGGTGCAAAGGTTTCATGGTAGTCCACACCTTGGATCTGAAAGAAAATTTTTTCTACCATCCTTGCCTTAAATTTTTAGGTGCTTCCATCAGAAACAACCTTTGTTCGAGATACCCACTTGCATTGAACCAATTTCCTTCCCGGAGGAAGAGAAACTAGCTCCCAAGTAGTGTTTTTCTTAAGAGAATTCATCTCTTCATCCATGGCAACTCGCCATCTCGAATCATTCCGAGCATGGTAGTAGGATTTTGGATCTGAAATAATAATCAAATAGCAATTTTTATATATCAAATTATCAGAACAAGAGAGCGCAATACCTTCTCTTTGGAAATCAGACCGAGTTCTCCTTGGATCATACGGATTTCCAATGTTGGTTCCTGTGAAGGAGAGTGTCTGTTGGGCCCATGTAGGAAGCTGATTTTGCACTTCAGGTGCCGAGTCAGCATCTTATTATTGCTGCATACTGATATCAGAAATCATAGGATCCAAATCAGGGTCATCACCCCCAATTTCATCATCCAAATATTCAGTAGAATAGGAAGGAGATTCAGCAATTTTCTCCTTCACTAGTTCCACCACCTGAAGAGGCTCATTGAACTTGACACTTCTATCAATGATGATATGTTTGGTCTTGATTTATAGCTACTTGAATCATTTAGATTCATTAGGATACCCAATCAATATACATTCTATGCTTTGCGGTTGCAAAGCCCTTCTTTTATCAAGCAGAATCTGGGCCCATGCAGTGGACCCAAAAACCGTAGGTTCGACACATCCGGCTTGTGTCCGAAGTATGCTTCAAAAGGAGTCTTTCCTTTCATGGATGAGTGTGGCACCCTGCTATAAATGTATTCTGCAACATGCATGGCTTCAGCCCATAAATTTGCAGCAAGTTTCTTTGAATCCAACATATAGGTGGTCATCTCCTTGAGAGACCGGTTCTTCCTTTCCGTTACTCCGTTCTACTGGGGAGTGTAGGGAATTGAATGTTGGACCTGAATACCAATTTGGGAGAATATGTATAGAAACTCATTACTGACATACTCCCCTCCATTATTAGATCTCAAGATATTGATCTTAAGCCCAGAGGCATTTTTTATCAAGGCCTTCAATTCAAAAAAAATTTCACATACTTCTGATTTCTTTTTGAGAAAGAAAACCCATGTATACCTTGAAAAATCATCAAGAAAAGTAAGGAGGCACCTCGATCCATTCATGGATGTGACAGGAATCGGACCACTAATATTGGAATGTATCAGCCCCAATATGCTTGTAGCTTTGTTTGCCTTCCCCCGATCGAACTTGTGCTCAGGGTGTCTTCCAATCACATAGCCCTTGCAAATTCCCATGGTTTCCTTGATGACCGTGAGGCCTTCAACCAAGGATATTTTCTGTAATTAATACAAATATTTGAAATTAATATGACCAAACCTCTCATGCCACAGCCTACTAACCTCATTTCCATGACTTAGTAGAGCAGTGGGCTTTGCATCTGCAACAAAGTGAGAGAACTCATAGGATTTTGCATGATGATTTGCAAGGCCTTTTGCAATGAGTTTCCCGGATGCAATTTCTGTTATCTCAATATCATTTGGGATGAAAGAGACTCTCTTAGAAATTCTTGTATGTGCCATCTGATAGACACTAAGGAGATTTGCTGCTAGAGACGGTACATACAAAACATTAGAGAAAAAACCATTTTCAAAATCTACAGTACCTTGTCCTTCGGAAATGATGGTGGAGTCATCTCCCATGTGGATGGGGATGGATTTGCTAGTCTCCAAGGATGAAAAGGAGTATTTTTCAGCCATCATGTGATTTGAAGCTCCAAATTCAATCAGCGGTGCTTTGGAATTCGAAGTGATAGCCATGAGGGCATGACCTTTGTCATGCTGTGGTTCCCGATCTTCGTGATCTCTCCTCCGAAAGCTCTCAAGAAGATTGATGTGATTCCTCTCAAGCATAGAGGTTGCTTCATAAAGCTTTTTCTTCATGCTAGCATGTTCAGGGTGAAAACCCTTCCCGCAATAAGAAAACTTGACTTTTTCTTTCCCATTGTGCCATTTTCCTTTGTTCTTCCTTGAGCCGAAAGATTCATCATGCTGCTGGTTTTCAACTCTAGGCTTGGGAGCATCAAATTTAGTTTTCTGATTTTTTTTCTACTTTCCTTTACCCTTCAGATATTTGGGCTTCGAGATATGGAGGACTTGATCACGGGAAGATCAGATGATCCCCATCTAGACAAGCTTGTCATTTTCATTAGTTAGGGACTCAATGAAGGCATTGAGTGTAGGCATCTTCCATCGGAGGGTTGTGAGCTTCCCCGCAAGGAATGTAGAAACAAAAACTGAATAATATGCCCTGAGTTTAGAGATAATGGCAAGGATGATCTGATCATCCTCATCCTCCACGTTGCATTGTTTCAAAAGTAAAACAGTATGCTTGAAATTTGTAAAGAAATCATTCAGAGTCTCAAAATTGGAAAGTTGGAGAGACATGAGGTCATTTTTGAGCTAGAAAACCCTCAATTCATAATGATTTTCTTATATAGATTCCAATTTGTCCCATATTTCTTTCGGCATCTTCAAATCCATAAGATGGAAGAGAAGGTATTAGGAAATAGAGAGGCACAAGAAACCGAAGGCTTCATCCTTCTTGTTCAAGAATCTTGATTTTTCTACGGTGGATCTAGGCTCAACTTTAGTGTCCATGGTTACTCTAAAAATTCCTTTAGAGTGTAACTAAATCTCCATATAACTTTTCCATGAGTGGAAATTGTATGGAGTCAAGAGATCTGCTAAGGAGGCCATCTAGATGTGCTATAGCGAATGCTTCACCTATAGAAACATGAAAATCCAAATAGAAAGGGAAAAATAAGGTTGGATAGCCTGCACATTCTAGGATTTCATAACACCCAGCATATTTAATAAATCAAGCTTGATCAACAAGTTTTTTACTTGGGATATTGAGTGGTAAGCCTTGGCATCTGGTGCAATGCTGAAATTTTGAGCTATTGCTCATTTCTCATGGAGAAATTTGTCAAAGAGCTTGTTTTTGAGAGATAGATCTTCATCCCACCTTATGCTCTAATACCATATTATTTTGCACATTGATCTAGCAACAAATAATCAATCTCATCAAGAAATAATCAACAAATAACTCATAAATGGTGTTAATCGAAACCAGAATTGGTTTCCTCTCTGTATATTTAATAAATAATGAATGGTTACAATAACAATGTCAAGCAATAGCTTGAATCAATGAGGAATTTGAATACCTAAGGAGTCAATTTGAAAAAAATGAGTGAGTCTAGCTTAACTGACTCTAATCCATTCATTCACACTCAGTTAACCACTTGACCAAAACCTTAATTGATGTTAGTTTTTCAACATTAAGCTAGCATTATGTTAGGATATTTACTGAGAGAATAACAAGTACAGCAATCAAACACAAGAGACAATGAAAACAATGTTTTTGATCGGGGAAACCATAAATGGAGAAAACCCTGCAACTTCCTCAGAGATAGAATCAGCACCAAAATAGTAAAAGCCCCAAAATAGTAAGATGGACTCCTGACAATAGTAGTCTTCTTCTTGTCTAGTCCCAGTGTATTTCCTTCCTCACTTATGCGCTACACTTGAGTGAGTGAGTGATGTGTGTGATAAATAGAGAGGCTCACTCTCTATTTATATTCTTTCATTCACTTGAAGTGCACTCAATCATGTCAGCCTCACTTAATAATTACTTATTAGGGCCAACATCTTTAGGAGTGTCTAGTAACCATAGTTCCCTGAAACTGTGGGGACTTTTACTCTTACGCAATCGGAGAGTTACCCACTATGACTTGACATGACTTGTTTACATTATTGATCCTCCCGATTGGAACATTGGGGCATGAAAACATGACTCAAATACATAATAGATACATCCCAGAATAAACATCGAGTTACAATACATAAGATACATAGATGAATACATTCCGAAGTTAAAAATACATCAACACTCCATGGGGGCATGACAGCATGACTGAAATACATAATAGATACATCTCGAAATAAACATCGAGTTACAATACATAAGATACATAGATGAATACATTCTGAAGTTACAAATACATCAACACTCCTTTTTAACTATGAAGGTATTCTTTTGACACAATTTTCAGCACTGGTCTTCTTCTCTGTATCAACTAGATCAACTCTTCATCTTCATCTCGAGTCCGTTGAGTCTTCAAGTTATTGTCACTAGATCTAAATCATCTCTCAAACTAGATCAACATCACTGGACTGGATCTGGATCATCACTCGATCTGGATCATCATGGAACATCATCACTGGATCTGGATCATCTCTCGATCTAGATCATCATGGAACATCATTACTGGATCTGGATCATCTCTCGATCTGGATCATCGTTGGTTGTCATCACTGGATCTCAATCATCACTCGATCTAGATCATCACTGCTGAATCATCGTCATTGAATCTCAATCATCACTTTATCTAGATCATTGCTGGCTATCATCACTGGATCTCAATCATCACTCGATCTGGATCATCCCTAGTGCTATCTCATGATTCTTCTTGTCATAGGAAGTTCTACAGAGCCAACCCTTTTTCATGCTGGTTGTAGGCCTATCCATCATGTAGGTCTTCTCCCAACACTTACATCTGACCTACTCATCAGAAAGGCATGCCCAACACTCACATCTAATCATGCAGGAACCAATCCTATAATCATATCAAAAAGGCCTAGCAGTTACATTCACCAGCATGGTAGGCACATCTACTACCATCTGTGAAATGGCTCTGAACTCACATCCATCAGTATGATAGGCACAAACTACTATCATCTGAGAAAAGGCACTGCACTCACATCCATCAACATGGTAGGCACATCTACTACCATCTGAGGAAAGGAACTACACTCACATCTACCAGCATGGTAGGCACATCTACTACCATATGTGGAAAGGCACTGCACTCACATCCATCAGCATGATAGGGACATCTACTATCATCTGTTGAAAGGCACTGCACTTATAATCACCAGCATCATAGGCACATCTACTATCATCTACGAAAACGCACAACACTCACATCCATCCAGGAGGGAACACATCCTACTCACAATGTTGGAAGGGCTTGCACTCATATCTGATCTTGTAGGAACCAATCCTATAGTCATATCAGAATGGCCCCCAGTCCTCGACTGAGCTACCTGGTAACCGACCAAGTTACTCCATTCTCAGAATGGCAGTTGCACTTATATCCGATTTTCTAATCGGAATGGCCAACACTCACATATGACATGGAAGGAATCTAATCCTTTAGCCATGACAAAATGGTTCAGCCCTTACATCTGATCAAGTGGGAACACATCCCTCTGTCGCATCAGAATGGCTACTTAGTCCTGCACTGAGTGGTCCTGGTAACTAACCAGGTGTCTCCATTCCTAGAATGGAAATTTCCCTTACATCTATCCTACTTGATAGAATGTCTAGCACTCATATCTGACATGGAAGGGAGCAACCCTATCACCATGACATAATGGATCAGCCCTTACATCTGACCTGCTTGTCAGAATGGCTATGGATCTCAGCACTCATATCTGACATGGAAGGAACTAGATCCTCTCAGCATGACAAAATGGTTCAGCCCTTCTATCTGACCTGCTCGTTAGAATGGATTTGGGAATCATCACTTTCCCTTGGAGGAAACCTCTATCTAGAGAACACCAAGCTTCTCCCTGAAGTACTCGAACTTTATCCTAGCCAATGGCTTCATCAATACATCAGCTATCTGTTCCTCCATCGCAACATACTGGAGCTTCACTGCTCCTCTTTGCACCATATCCCTGATATAGTGATACTTGATCTCAATATGCTTCGACTTGTCATGGAATACTGGATTCTCTGACAACTTCACGCAACCCTGGTTGTCACAATGTATACAAGTAGCATCCAAATGGAGATCAAATATATCAGACAGTAGCTTTCATAGCCATACTACCTCACAACAAGTTGAACAAGCTACAACATACTCTACTTCAGTTGTACTTAGTGCCACACAGGATTGCTTCCTGCTAAACCAAGAGATCACACCTGATCCCATAATGAAGCAACATCCTGAAGTACTCTTCCTGTCGATGGCATTGCCTTCCCAATATGAATCAACATAACCCTCTAGGTTAATCTTTTGATTCGCATTGTACTTCATCCCATAATCAATTGTACCCTTCAGGTACCTCAGAATATGCTTTGCATCAATCAAGTGAACACTTCTTGGATATTTCAAGTACTGGCTCAAGGTGTTCATAGCAAAGCAAATGTCTAGTATCGTGTTCATCAAGTACATCAATGACCCAATCATCTGATGATACATCGTAGCATCAACCAACTTTGATGAAGCATCACTCAATAGCTTCAGGTTCGATGCCATAGGTGTGGCCATAGTCTTGCAGTCCATCATCTCAAACCTCTTCAGGATCTCTACTACATACTTCCCTTATTTAAGGAAGATTCCATCTGTACTCTGCCACACCTCCATACTTCGAAAGTAATGCATCATCCCCAAGTTCTTCAATTCAAACTCAGCATCAAGCTTTCTCTTCATATCAGCAATCAACCCATCTGTACCTGTCACAAATAGATAATATACATATAGTAGGAGCATCACTGGGTTTCCATCTTCAACCTTGTAGTAATGGTTGGAGTCTGCTTTACTCTTGGTAAATCCCAAACTGGATAGAAAGCTGTCAATTCTACCGGACTAGGTCCCAGGTGCCTGTTTCAAACAATACAGGGCTTTCTTCAATCTGCATACATGAGACTCTCTATCATGTGTCTCAAAACCAAGTGGCTATTCTACATACACTTCCTCTTCTACTACACCATTCAAGAAGGAAATATTGACATCCATCTGGTGTATATTCCATTTCATCACTGCAGCCAGAGTAGGTACTGATCTGATGGAAGTGTATCTGGCTACAGGTGCAAAGGTTTCTTCATAGTCTATTCCTTCTTTCTGAGAGAAACCATGAGCTACAAATCTTGCCTTATAATTTTCAATGCTACCATCTGCAGCATGCTTGATTTTGTAAATCCATTAGGAAGTTACAACTAACTTCCCTTCTAGTCTTGGGACAACATCCCAAACATCATTCTTCATGATCGATTGGTACTCTTCTATCATAGCATCCTTCCATTATCTCTATTCTGCCGCTTCTTCATAACTGGAAGGCTCTTTATCAATGAAATCACATAGTAAGGCTACATACCTGGAGTAGGATCTGGTCCTCTTTCTTTCTCTATGATACTCTTCTGGAGCCCCATATCTTTCTGCACCTTGGATAAGTTCATCTACCTAAGCAAGTTTCCTCTTATGAGTATTCTTCTCCAGAGGTGGATCTATAGGTATTTGTGGTTCTTCAAAATCTTGATCTTCTTCTTGAGCTTCTTCGTTCATGATTGTATCATGAATTCTGGGTACTTCTGCTTCTACTTCTTTAGGTTCTTCAGCAGGTCTCTTTCTGGATTTTTTGTAAGCTGTGACTTCACCAAATGTCACATCCCTGCTGATGTCAATCTTCTTGTATCTTGGGAAATATATTTTGTAAGCCTTCGATCTTTCAGAGTATCCTACAAGTATGCCCTTCCTTCCTGAGGGATCTAATTTTGTCCTCCTCTTTTGGAATGTGTATGTACACAGCACAGGCGAATATTCTGAGATGGCTGACTTCTGGTTTCTTGCCGGAGAAGACTTCTTTAGGATTCTTGTTCTCGAGTACTCTATGTGGAGTACGGTTTTGTACATACACCACTATTCTGGCAGCTTCCGCCCAAAGATGCATAGGTAGATCTTGATCATCGAGCATAACTCCTGCAGCTTCCATGATAGTTCTATTCTTCCATTCCGAAACCCCATTCTGTTGTGGATTATAAGGAGTAGACAACTCCCTCTTAATCCCTGATTCTTTACATAGCTCTTTGAATTCATTTGAAGTGAATTCTCCACCATTATCTGATCGAATGGTTTTGATCTTCTTTTCAGTATGGTTTTTGATCAAGGCTTTGAATTCTTTAAATTTGATGAATACTTCATCTTTGTTCTTCATAAATTAAACCCATGTCTTTCTAAAAAAATCACCAATAAAAGAAACATAGTATGCATACCCGCTTAGTGATTTTGATGACATAGGACCGCATACATCGGAGTCGATGATTTCTAGTATGCTTTTGGCTTTGCTTTCACTGCTGGGAAATGTCTTCTTTCTATTCTTTCCTTTCACACATCCTTTGCAGACACCATCATGTTTGGCTTGAAATTATGGAAGGCCTTCAACATCTTTGCTTGCAACAGGTAGTGCTCTATAATGCACATGTGCAAGCCTTCTATGCCAAAGCTCATTTGGCTCTACCGTGGCATGGATCAAGGCTTGTTCTGGATGGCACTTCAATTTGTACAAACCTCCTTCTTGTTCTCCAATCACTACCGCATCATCGGTAGTCTTTCCTTTTGGCCACATGATGACTTGACCATCTATGAATGTAACCCACATTCCTTTTGCATCCAATGCTGAAATGGAGAGAAGGTTCTTCTTGAGTCCTGGCACAAACAATACTTCTTTCATTGCTAGAAACAATACTTCTAACAGTCTTACAAAGGATTCCTTTAATCCCATCATATGTTTGGAAGCCCCACTGTCTATAAGAAAATCATCACTACCATGAGTAATGTTACCTGTGAGAGCGGATACTACATATTCATCCTCACTTGAAGAATCTTCACTTTCATATCTGGATCTCTTCTTGGATAGTTCATCATCCTCTGCAGCATGAGCATGATGTCTTCTTTTGTTCCCCTTCTTCTTATGAGAGTGGGCCTTGTTCTTAGGACAGTATTTTGCATAGTGTCCTTTTTTATCACATGTATAACATCTCACTTTAGATAAATCATTTCTATTGTTCTGCTTAGAATGAGAGTTCTTACCTTTGGAGTAATGAGGATTTATTCTTCTCCTTCTCTTGGAGTGAACTGTGAGGGCTTGGTCTTCACTTCCCATCTTCTCTTCTTGAGCTGCTATCCATGCTTCTTCTTGAGAACATTCTTCCCATAGTCTACTGAATTTGACTAACTTCTTTCTTGCACAGATTCCTTGGATGAAAGCATCCCATGAACTAGGGAGGTCATTCAAGGTAGTCATCACAATCTCTGCATTTTCCACTTCTTCATCAACAGCTTCTAATTGTTCCTTGATCTGAGAAACCATTGTGAAGTAAGACTGGATAGTTTCTTCATTCTTAATCTTCACATTCTTCAGTTGGTTCCTCAGGGTCATCATCCGATTGATGTTCTTTTCTTCAAACAAGTTGGTTAGGGCATTAAACATAGCTTTAGGTGTCTTGAGAGAGGACACCTGTGGGATAAGGTGATCCTTAATAGAATCAGAAATGATCCTCTTTTCCATAACCAACATCTTCTTATGTAAGGCCTTTTCCTCATCTCCCTATGGAACTGGAACCTCCTCATGAATGTAGGAGTCTAATTCATTCTCTTCTAGGACCAGAGAGATCCTATACTTCCAGGCTCGGAAGTTATCAGCTCCTCAAGATTTTCATCAAGCTTGGTATGATGAGACATCTTAAATGAGAACCTTAAATGGAAATACAAAACATTTTAGATCTTACTAGGTTCAAGATGTCGAATCTGAAACTTGAGCTGAAATCCTGCAGAGCTGGCTCAGGAGCAAATTAGGGTTTTGCTTTTCCAGAGTTCTGTCCACCCAAATGCCTTGAAATTTTCCCTAACTTCGATTTTGGGGAGGAGATCAATCAAGGCCTGGGCTCACTGAAAAATTACTCTTCTATGAAAATCCCTAATTTTCGACGGTAGTGATAGGTCCAAAACTGAAAAACCTCAGAATTGGATTCTTCTTCGACAGAAAGATGCGCCCTAAGGAGGAGAGTTGTTCCACCTTAATTTTGCTAAAAATCTATGGAGGAAGGTCCACAAACTAGGAATCCCTAGTTCCCGCAGCTGCACAGTGTCTTCTTCTCAGGTTAGCTCTGATACCATGTTAGTTTTTCAACATTAAGCTAGCATTATGTTATGATCTTTAATGAGAGAATAACAAGTACATCAATCAAACACAAGAGACAATGAACACAATTTTTTCGATCAGAGAAACCATAATGGAGAAAACCCCACAACTTCCTCAGAGATAGAATCAGCACCAAAATAGTAAAATCCCCAAAACAATAAGATGCACTCTCGACAGCAGTAGTCTTCTTCCTATCTAGTCCCAGTGTATTTCCTTCCTCACTTATGCGCTACACTTGAGTGAGTGAGTGATGTGTGAAATAAATAGAGAGGCTCACTCTCTATTTATATTCTTTCGTTCACTTTAAGTGCACTCATTCATGTCGGCCTCACTTAACAATTACTTACTAGCGCCGACATGTCTAGGAGTGTCTAATAACCCTAGTGCCCTGAAACTGTGGGGACTTTAACTCTTACACAATCAGAGAGTTACCCACTATGACTTGACATGACTTGTTTACATTATTGATCCTCCCGATCGGAACATTGAGGCATGACAACATGACTCAAATACATAATAGATACATCCTGGAATAAACATAAGGTTACAATACATAAGATACATAGATGAATACATTCCGAAGTTACAAATACATCAACAATTGACTCACCAAAACCTAACTAAAGTCAAAGTGTAACAAATGACTGAATCTTAACTGAAGGATATCAGACACATGTCATAGCAAGCCAACCATCAAGTGCTAGTGCTCCATGACTTCATTGAACCCCGATTAGGTTAACTGAAGCTGAACTGATCATCAAAAGTTGGTGGAGGTGCCCCTGTTCACTCCAGATTATTAAATAATAATAAATAATGATTAAATAATATATTTAATGAGAGGACGCACCTTAACTGACTAGTTGAACTAATTGTTAGCACCAGTTAGCAATTAGGTGCATTAATATCACTTAGATCACCCCTGGAGTGCTCTAGTTAGCCTTTTTTACTGTAGGATAAGGCTAAGTTAGCTTCCTTTACTGTAGGAAGGCGTGGGTGTGACTAAATGATGGAAATTAATGCTCCACTGATGTCAATTAATGTGAATTATACTTAGGATAGTGGTTTAACTAGGCCAATTTGACCAAAAAGAGTGTGTATGGTGGTAAATGTCTCCAACATGAGGAGCCTGGATGAATCTCATGTACCAGTCAAGCACACAACCCTTGAGGGTGGTTTCTAGTTGGATTCTCTTAATATCATCATCCGCACATTGTATGGAAGTACAAACTATTTCACATAAGAACCAGTACTGCTCCGGGTCATTAGTCCC
Organism: Pseudotsuga menziesii; assembly: GCA_001517045.1. Taxonomy (NCBI): domain Eukaryota; kingdom Viridiplantae; phylum Streptophyta; class Pinopsida; order Pinales; family Pinaceae; genus Pseudotsuga; species Pseudotsuga menziesii. The sequence continues at coordinate 33,844 of LPNX010524702.1, read as the reverse complement.
GTTTCCATGGAAAATTAGCAACCTCATCTCATCTCCCACCATTTTGGGCCTTCTTCTTACAAACAGTGTTATACTGCTAGACGGCTACTGGAACATTGGACTATCTAACATAGAATGCACTTTTCTACTAGTTGGTGGAGTAGTGCGCAAAGGTGTGGACACGTTATTGCTGGGGTTAGAGCTTCTCGCTATCCTAGGCATAGCTTGGGTCTAGTCATCCGCGTCGTCACTGTAAGGTCACTTTGTCCCATGAATTTTTTCTTTGCAGTCTTGCATCTGATTATAGTAAGACCTTCTCATGTGCTCTTCCTCTTCTCTTATTGAAACCTTGCTCCTCCCCTCGTACAACCACTTTTTTCCTTGTCGACCCTCACAATTCTTTTAGAACTCATACCCATCTACCCCTTATCTTTCCATTTGTCTCCCCCCTTTTGTCACATTTTCCATGGTCCCTGCACATCGAAGTTCTACTACTCAAGGTGCATTTTTAGAAGACACTTCTCATAGAAAAGCATCTTAATAGATAATTGCATAAACAACAAGAACCTACCTCATGGCCCATTGAAGAAATCTCTTTATTATTTGTTGTATGCCTTATTGGTATCAACTGCAAACTTAGTGATGTATCCTTCTAGAATACTATCAAGGTATACTTCGATAGTTCGTGATGCTTTGTTATTGGTTTCTTGTAGGTCCTAAATCACACCAGGGGTTTAGGATGTCGGCTCTCCTCGTTGTTGGTTATTCTTCTTATAAGTGAACTGCTCTAACCATTCATACAGTATGACTGGGAATTCACAAAAGAACCATCTGTATGGACCATCATAGACATATCTGTTCAGCCACTTGGTTGTTGACAACTTTGTATTTTGATTCTTTGTTTCAATGAACTCTCGCAGCTTTAGGCCAAACTAATATTCAATCTCTAGTTTTGTTAGATGCCACAACATATCCTCCCTTCAGTTGCAATGAGGTCCCGAAAACATAACCATTTGTTGGCGCGATCCACCAACAAAGCCTCGTCGACAGGGCTTCCTACTCTATCAACGTCCAACCAATGTGATCTCCCTGAGCACTGGCCTAGATAGGTTTGTTCTTGCCCGTAAACACCTGGAGAGTGGATGAAGTCTCAACTGAGATGTCGAGAGAGAGCTGTTGGAACCAAGCTTTTGGCAGTAAGAAGGGAGGGTATGGCATCAACGACTTACAAAATAACCAACAGATACTAAATAGACCATTTTGTTAGAATTGCATCACATATATATTGGAAGTTTTAAACCTATGGAAAGAAGCAAAAGATACAGATTCTTTTAAGCAAAATAGAGATCACAACACATCATTCACACATAAACATAGAGATTTACCCTAGAAACCCTTAACCGAGAAAACCATAAAACCTTGGAGCCACACCTCCTATTTTCTCTTCATTCCATTATGAAATCCTCACAATCCAAAATATAGGTATTCCACAACATCCAAATACCCTAATCCGTTAACCCGAATTAGAAAAATCCTCCAATCCTTTAACCGTGATTAAGTTACATATTTTTAGACAAATCCTAAAAATAGCCACAAACAGCTATAAATAGCCATAAAATCTATAAATAGCCAAAAAAAAATTTCTCACTATGCTTGCATCGGAAATGGCCTAATGGCCATTTTTGTTGAAGGTGCATTTGGGATCACCGAGCTGCAGCGCTGACATGCGCACCTCTCCACCATATGCACATGAAAAGAATATAACATATACCCAAAATTCTCCCACTTGTTGTTTCCTTTGCATAGCAATGAGTCATGTACTCATAAAGTCACAGATTCAGGGAATCAATGCCCATAGATTCCACCAAGAGCACTTATCTGTACTAATAGACTTTGTTAATGAGTGTGCAACATTTTTCACGGTGTCAACCTTCTCTATCAACACCTTCTTGTCTTCAACCATATCTCTCACAAAGTGATATTGCACATCAATATGCTTTGTATTAGCATGATAAGTAGGGTTCTTTTCTAGGAAGATTGCACTTTGGCTATCACAATCTAACCTTACACCTTTCTGTACATAACCAATACCTGAACATAATCTTTCCAGCCAAACAGCTTCTTTGCTTGCATGAGTGGCTACCATGTATTCAACTTCTATAGTTGAGAGTGCAACTACAACTTGTCTCTTTCTCATCCAATTGATAGCTCCTCCAAATAGGTTAAACAAATACCCACTTGTAGATATTCTATGATCAAGGTCTCTAGTCCAGTCTGCATCAACAAATCCATGTACATTTATTACTCTATTTTGTCCAGGTCTTCCTTGGCAGCAGATTGCATAATCTGTGGTGCCACGCAAATATTTGAAGACCCTCTTTACAGCTGTCCAATGCTCCTTTCCTAGTTTTGACATATATCTACTCAAAACTCCCACTGCATGAGCAATGTCTAGTCTTGTACAGACCATTGCATACATCAAACTACCAACTACATTGGCATATGGAACCCGTGACATGTCTTCTTCTTCTTCCCGTGACTTGGGACACTGCTCTACAGATAACTTTACACCTACATGAATAGGAACCTTGACCGACTTACTTTCCTGCATGTTAAATCTCTGTAGTACCATCTCAACATATTTTCTTTAATTTAAACTAATCATTTTGTTTGCACGATCTCTTCATATCTCCATTCCAAGAATGAATTTTGTAGCACCGAGATCTTTCATATCAAACTTGGAGGATAGTTGAGACTTCACCTCCTTTATAACATCTTTGTTGTTTCCAATAAACAACATGTCATCAACATACATAACTATGTTAATGAAGTGATCACCAACATGTTTGGAATATACACAGTGATCAGCTTTGGTTCTCACAGACCCCAATCCAAGTATGTATGTGTCAAACTTTTGGTACCACATCCTTGGAGATTGCTTTAGACCATAAAGGGACTTCTTTGAGCCGAGAGGCTCTCTACAGCCCAGTATGGGGGAGATCTTGTCACGTTACGTAACGTTGTAACGTTACGTAATGTTGCGTAACATTACATAATGTTATGTCGGCTAAAAAAATAGAAAAAAAATAGAAGTAACGTTACATAATGTTATGTCAGCTAAAAAAATAGAAAATTAAAATAAAAAAAACTATATAAATAGCAAGAAGTATCACAAACTACATCCAAATCCTAGCTACCTTAATCCATCAACAGCAACAACCACTGCCATAGCAAACAGCAACAACCATGACAGCAACAATAAACCCAGGTAAGCATTTTAAATTTTCTAATTGACAATCAATTCAGCAAGTAATCAATTCAAATATTCTTTAGATATTCTTTTCATATTCATATTATTTTAATTTTAGTAGCACATAAAATCTCCGAACAACTTAACATTTCACCAATTTCTGTCACCAATTTCTTTGAGTGGCAACCTTAAAATTTATATTATAAGTTAGAATTCATTGCGACCATCATTCAATTCATTAATGTTCCAATTCCATACCTCATCCAGCCATTTCTCAATGTCCAAACTTGTCATGAGGAGTTCGTAACCCGTCTTTAGACGAGGTTTTCCTTGATAAACATATGGATTTGTCTGGATCTGTATTTCGGTGCAGATATTAGAGCAAACATATAAAAGAATTTACAAATTTTTAGAAGGAATTAAATAAGATTAATCAATAATACAATTCATTACCTTATGTTTCTTTTCTGAGTCCTTAAAGGCCGTATCTATAATGTCCTTGGTGGGTACAAGCTTCCAGGTTGGGACTATGGCAGTTAGCTTCTTCAATATGCTGATAACCAAGGGATGAGGTTTTACTTCTTCTGCTAACTATCATATACTTATCATATACATGTAAGTATAAATGAATGTCTAAATGCCAGACTTTGTTCAAAAGAATTTAAAGAATGTTCAGCAATAATCTGTAATGTATACCTTGCACATGGGGGCAACAAGTACAGCGCCATTCCAATAGTTGGGCTGTTTTCGATGGATAAGAAGTGCCACAGCTCCTCCCATTGATTTGCCATAAAGGAACCTTGCTTTCTTCCTATACTAAACTCTCTTTGTAATTTGTACATCTTCTCAAACTTAAATAAAAATATTCTATATTTGATTTCACGATATGGAAATTACAAAAATAACAGGCTAATTATACGTACCAGCGACGCTTCCGAAAAAAGATGCAGAATCTGCTACAAGGTCATCTAAGTTTTTGATATAACCACTTAATCCAGTAGATGTGCCATGTCCTTTGTAATATATGCCAAATACTGCATACACAGCCTTTGCAAGCCGCATTCCTGTGTCTGATAATAATATAGCTCCAATTGAGTTATTAGTGTTAACATAAATTAATAGGAAATTTCAGTCTCTACAAAGCATTGTTGATTCATTAATATCCTATCCTGTTCATATTCATTTATAGCCCATTAACAACGAATAGAACCAGTCGAAGTACCTTCCATGAAAATGCTGCACTCCATACCATAGCCTACAACCACGAAAATAATACAAATTAAACAACAGAAACCCAAAATCTTTAACAAATTTACACATTAAGATTATATGAAGATATAAATAAACTCTGGCGAGCAAATTGAAAAGCTATTTGATGCTGACCATGGTAGAGAAATATAAGGGCTTTGGCTTCTCTATCTGCCGGTATCCATCTGCATCTAAATAGCTTTACTCCTCGCGAGTTTTGAATGAAGTCCTGTATGATCAGGATTGAGTTTAAGGAACATCAGTCTAGAAATCAATCAGCCTTGCTATTTATCAGTAATATGGTAGTGTTATGTTATTCACCCCTTTATATTTAACATTACCGAGTTGATCCCCTGACATGTCTGCAAGCACCTGAAAAAGAAAAGACAGTAGATTCTAGATATTGTTAGATAAAATATATCCATTTTTTGCCACTCAAATATTCTTCAGACTTTCATAATTATCCGTTGCAATCTTTCCTTCGTAAAGCTACTGTTTGGGAGTTAAGCCCGATTAGCAATCCATGAAAACGTATTGCATTTTTATGTTTTTCAATTTATATACTAACTTAGATAAATTTAATGACGCTGTTAAATAAAGCGAATCCAATGGCGAGATATTAGAATTATTCTCCAATTATTATCATCTATCTCTTTTCTGTGAATAATCACGAAATTATTTTATTTGATCATCATTATTATCATCTCTGTTTAAAACCGTCAATAATCAAGTAACCATTTTATTTATGATTAGGGAAGCCATATGTTATGAACTGTAATTGTAGCCATTCATTGCAATGAAATGTAATAGTAGCTGGGTGACACAATCGACATTTTTTTTTTAATTTTCCATCTCCCACATTGGATAAGTGATTGTTCTCATAATGTTAAGCTTCTAAATTAAAAGCTTATTGGGTTGTGTATAGTAAGTAGATTTATCATGTTAAGAGATACACTCATTAGAGTACACCTACATGTTTATACCAGCGTAAATCCAAATTCTAGGCTCTATCAAGCACTGAGAGGGACCAAATCTCTCGAGGTGCAAACCTCTTCTCAGGTATTGCACTCAAGGAGGTTTGCACCATGGGAGATTTGATCCCTCTCGGCGCTTGATAGAGCCTAGGATTTGGATCTACGCTGGTTAGTTTACATACCAGCTCATTATTTCCCTTTACTATGAACCCTTTTGGTTGTTTCATGTATATTTCTTCTTCTAGATCCCCATGTAAGAATGTTGTATTCACATCCATCTACTCTACTTCAAGACCAAAAGCAACAGTAATAGAAAGGAGAAATCTAATATAAGTTAATTTTGCAACTAGAGAAAAAATTTCACCAAAATCAATCCCCTCTACCTGAGAATATCCCATTTCTACCAAGCGGGTTTTATACTTATCCACTTTACCTTCTGCATTCAACTTCTTTTTAAATACCATTTTCTTGCAACAACTTTTCTCCCAGCTGGTAGCTGGACTAGATTCCAAGCTTCATTTTTGTCCAAGGAATCCATTTCTTCATCCATGGCCTTTTTCCAGAGATCATTATCCTTTGAATTCCTTCACATTTCTAGGATCATCATTAGTAATAGACATAGAAAGATGCGAGCCAAAATCAGGAGGGTAATACCTTTCTCGTTGCCTTATTTCTCGAGATGATCTCCTCAAAACTGGAGTATGAGGTTCTTCTTCTTCTGATCCTACTTCTTCTATTGAGTCAGATTCTTCACCTTCTAACTTAAACTCTATTTTCTCTGGTTCCTTTTAGATTGGATTCACTTCCTGTCAAGGAACTTCTTTGACCTCTCAAAACACAACATCTTGACTATAAAGAGTCATCTTAGTTATAGGATTCCAAATCTTATACCCTTTCATACAATATTTATAGCCAGGAAAGATACACCTCTCAGCATTGTTATCCAACTTGCTCCTTTTCTCTTTTGGAATGTGTACATAAGCATCAAAACTAAAAACTTTCAAATGCTTAATAGAGGGTTTCTTACCATTCCACACCTCTTGTGGAGTTTTATCAATCAATGTTGATGTGGGTGATCAGTTTACCAAGTGACATGTTGTCTCCACTACTTCTGCCTAGAATTCTTGCCCTATTCGAGCATTGCTTAGCATGCTCCTTTCCTTTTCCATAAAAGTCCTATTCATCCTCTCAGCAAATCCATTCTGTTGAGGTGTGTATGGAGTAGTCTTTTTCCTTTCTATACCGCACTTCTTACAAAAGTCCTCGAATTCATTCCCACAGAACTCTCCACCATTATCTCTCCTCAACACCTTTATTTTCTTTTCTGACTGATTTTCTACATGAGCCTTAAATTCTTTAAACTTGGAAAATACTTCATATTTCTTTCGAAGAAAATAAATCCATATGTTCCTTGAGAAATAATCTATAAATGAAACATAATACATAGATTTTCCTAATGATGGAATAGGATCAAGTCCAAACACATTGCTATGTATTAATTCTAGAATTCCCTTTGCTCTTGCAGCACCAGATGCAAATATTACTCGATTTTGTTTTCCATATATGGAATGTTCATAGAAATTAAAATCCAAAGTGCAATCAGTCATACCTTCAACCATACCTTTACCTTGTAATGATCGAAGTCCCTTTTCTTCGATATGCCCTAATCTTTGATGCCATAGCATTGTCTTTCCTCCTGATTCAGTCAAGGTTTTGTCATCTTTACCTCCTTCCTCCAGCACAATAGAATTGTTACATTCATCAATGATTGTTTTTCCCAGTAATTTGTACAGAGTTCCATACCGAACTCCTCCCATCAATACCATTGATTCTTGAACCATTTTGCAACCGCCATCTCCACACACAGTCTTTACACCTGCAACATCCATCTTTTCGACAGATATCAAGTTTCTTTCTAGATTTGGAATGTGCAGCACTCCAGGCAGAGTTCTAATGCTTCCATCCTTCTGTTTTAGCTTGAATATACCACGTCCAATGATAGTGGCTGGTGAATCATCTCCCAAGTACACATATCCCCCATTGTACTTTTCATATTCACAGAACCATTCCATATGAGGGGTCATATGACATGACACACCTGAGTCGATCATCCATGTATCACGTTCTGAAGGATTACCGGTGGAAGCTAGGTACACATCACCTTCTTCTTCTGAGGATTTTTTCACCTTTGTGGAAGGGGTATCCTCATATCCCTTTGCTTTCTCAACATTATTAGATCTCCAATCCTTTTTATAGTGCCCAACTTTATCACATTTCCAACACTTCCTTATTCGTTTTCTTGGGGATTTAGATATACCCTTAGATTTAGATCTCGCCCCAAATCCTTTATTTTTGTTTCTCTCTCGGTGGCGACCTCTCATAGACAAGGCATCCATGCTATGATTATCCATTTTTTTCCACCTCATGTCTTCTAATAGTAGGGATGATACAATTTCATCAAATTTTAAGGTCTCCTGGCTAGAACTACCTATTCCAACAATTAGGTTGTCCAAGGAATCTGGCAAAGAACACAATAACGTAATACATTTATCTTCTTTAGCCATTTTAATACCAATAGAGGTTATATAACTTACCATAGTATTGTAGATATTCAAATGCTCTGTTAAAGTGTCATTATCATCCATTTTGAGGTGAGACAACTTCTTTTGCAGAAACAACTTGTTCACAAGGGATTTTGATTGATACTGTACTATCTTCACTAGATACATTCAATGACACAGATTCTGATAAGCACAATCATATTGTGCTCCTTTCCATTCTTTCTAATTTATCCCAATCATCTTGGGAAGTTGCGGTGGGTTACGTACCCAGATCCATAGCAATCCATTGTTCCCGATCTACCAGAAGATCCTCCATTTTGATCTTCCATAGCTTAAAATTTGGGTTGTTAAATTTCTTGATCTTGATTGTTGAAGGGCTCGCCATTCTCCTTCAATTCACAAATCAAAATTGCAAAGCTCCCACTGAACCTAGGTTTATCATAGACCCGAGATCTATCAACTGCGTTGAACCCTGAGCAGGAAAGGCATCCCCTTGATGCCAAAATCAAGTTCTAATACCACATGTAAGTTTTAAACCTTTGAAGAGAAGCAAAGCAAACAAATTCTTTTAAGCAAAATACAGATCACAACACATCATTCACACATAAAAAAAGATATTTACCTTGGAAACCCTTAACCGGGAAAACTAGAAAACCTTGGAGCCACACCTCCTATTTTCTCTTCATTCCATTATGAAATCCTCACAATCCAAAATATAGGTACTCCGGAACATCCAAATACACTACTCTATTAACCCGGATTAGCAAAATCCTCCAATCCCTTAACCGATATTAAGTTACATATTTTAGACAAATTCTAAAAATAGCCACAAACAGCTATAAATAGCCATAAAATCTATTAATAGCCAAAAACAAATTATCGCCGAGATGTAGCGTTGACATGCGCACCTCCCCTCCATACTCACATGCAAAGAATATAACATATACCCAACATCTATAGGAAAAACTAGTAGATCGCTAATAGATCGCATTACTTCATTCATTGCAGCAGTCACATTCATTCATATAATAGATACAGTAAACATCCATCATTGTCATTGTAGAGCATAAAGACAGAAAACAAAAAAAAAGAAACCAAAACACTTTAGGAAAACATCCTTCATGTCATATTACTTCTATGCAATACATTCACATTGTGCATTACTTCTCAACAGTAGGAGACTGAGATCCGATCGATAAAATTAGAGTCAAAAGACCGCTCACAATAGATGCAGATGCCAAAAGTGTTCCAAATCCAAAATACAAGTTATCCTCAAAATTCTCTCCAAAGTGACATATTTACTATTGCAACTCTAGATCTATATATAGGCTTGCACCTTTACATCCAAGGTCCACTTCTAACTAACTTCTAACTAACTAGTGACCTATATCCACAAAGTGTGGTCAATCGGTACAAAATTGCATAAAGAATACCAAAAATGGTTATTCTTTCACCTATCGCATTGTTTTGGTCCTTTGCGATGGCCTGTGAGCTTGTGCAGCCTCCGTGGTGCTGTGCAAATCACTTACCCAATACCCTTGCCAACATTCATCCATATCGCACTCAAAACATTCTAGATGCCTTCCATCTCTACCATGAAATCATTGAGAATGTGCACTAATCCAATATGTCAACAAAGAGGTTTCATTCTAGATAAGTAGCAATGGAGAGTTGTATGGCACCATGAGCTACTTACCCATCACATCTATATTAGTAATATATTGTCATTAATGCAAACATTCTATCATGCATAACAAATCAACTGAATATTAACAAATGTATAACAAAACAATATCATGAAGTGAAAATTGAATACTTATTTTTATTTGTTTCGTGGGTAGACTCCTTCTTTCAGCTTCATTATCTTCTTCATTCATAACAACATCATTTCTTATTGAAATGCTAATATGGATAAGAGGTTCTTCAAGAATTGAGTTCTTCATATTCCTCATCGCTTGAGGGATCTTCTTTGAATCATGAGAGTTTGATCTTTAGTTGCTCCCATCTTCTTTTCTCTTATTATGAGTCGAGCTTATTCTTGTGTGCACTCTTCCAAGAGTTCGCTGAAGGTAATCACTTTCTTCTGGCACACATTCCTTGAATGAATGAATCCCATGATCCTGGGAGGCCATTAAGGTGGTTATAACAATATCTCATTCTTCTTCGATTGCTTCATCATAGTATCGAACAATTCATTTTGGTTTCTTCAAGGATGAAACATGAGGAATGAGATAATATTTAATAGAATCTGCAATGATTCTCTTGGCTCTAGCCTTAGCCTCATCTCCCTCTGCCTCTTATAACTTCTTTACTGAAATACTAATCTAAGTCAATTTCTTTAAGGATCACGGAGTTCCTATACTTCTTCTTATTTATATTCTTACCATCAAATAGCTTGGTCTACAAATCAAACATTTCTTTAGGTGTCTTTAGGGAAGACAATTGTGGTATAAGGTTATCCTCTTGTCCTTGACCAATTTCTTCTTATGTAAGGCTTTAGCCTCATATCCCTATGGAACTAGAACCTCTCCACTTATGTAGGTGTCCAATTCATTTTCTTCAAGAATCAGTGAAAAATTATAATTCCATGTTTGGAATTTTTTAGTTGCACCAAGCTTGTCATCAATCTGGTGTGATAGGTCATTTTGAAATGAGAACCTCAAATTTAAATAGAAAAAGATTAGATCTTACTGATTTGAGGTGTATGTCCTAGTTCTGGATCTTGCTGATCTAGGGTTTGTCAGAGAAACCCTAATTTTCAAAACTTGGAATCTTTCTGATATAATTGGATACAAATATTGGCCTCTTCAATGTGAGCTATCCAATGTACTCCTTTTCTGAAAACAATGGAGGGAAGATCCCTGAACAGGAAGCCCTCATTTTCCAATTTCTTCTACATAAATGTCTGAAATTCTTTCTGTGGTATCTCCGAAAGTACTATTCTCCTGTGTCTGAAATTCCATACTAAGGGAGCCGTGTCTCTTCTATTTCCAACAGCACAAGTTTGAGTAGAATTAGTTTCACCAATTTAGACTTATGAGAGGTTTCCCAAGGTGACTTATTTCAGGATTGTTCAGCATAGAGGATTTGTACATATTTCCACGTGTCATTGTTTCATCATCAAGGTATGAAACTTTTACCATAGAATGTACCTCCGTTCCTTATCTGTAACATCTTGCAAAATTCTATTTGGACCTTCTTATATCGACATATAGCAATTTTCCGTAGGTGTCCTATTTAGGGATCAATCGTGGAAGAGGATGGAACCCTCATTTGGACGAATCATATTTCCTATCATATAGAGCATTTGAGGCTGAAATATTTACACAGTGTTTAGTAGGAACTTTTCTTTAGCCTATAAAAATTTTGGCTTTTGGGCCTTCTCCAATATCACGATATAGAAAATGTACCAAAGCTACCAGTTTTAGTATTTTAGGGTTTTTCAGGTCCGAGGTAAAATTAGGGTTTGACTTTCTTGTAGTTTTACCCAACCAAAAATTTCGACCTTGGTCTCTAAATTTCAATTTTGGGGAGGACAGAAATCCTATTCTTGGCTCACTCAAAAATTCCACTTCTGAGAAAATCCCTAATTGTCGCTGCAGTGGTAGGTCAAAAACTAAAAATTCCCATCATCAAATTTTGCTTCGACAAAAAGACATGCCCTTCAATGGAGAGTTATCCTAGCCTCCTTTTCTTGATGATATGTGGAGAGAGACCCAGAAAGTAAAAATCCCTATCTTCGCCAGCTGCACAGTGTCTTCTTCTCAAGTCATCTCTGATACCATGTTATATTTTTATGAATTAGACAATATTATCTAGGATCTTATCTGAGAGAATAACATGCACAACAATCAATCACAAGAGACAATAGACACAAATATTTTCCTCAAGAAAACCACAAAGGGGAAAACCCTGCAACTTCCTCAGAGATAGAATGAGCACCAATGGCAGGAGTAAAACCCAAAGAAAGAAATATGATCTGCAACAGTTGTTCTCTCTCTCTCACTTGTGTGAGCTTCTCGTCTCCCACCTATGCATTATACTTGGGTGAGTGTATGTCTCAAATAGAGATGCTCACTCTCTATTTATACTAGTTTCCAACTTGACAATTACTTACCAGGGTGAACTTCTCTAACAAATTCTAATAACCCTAGTGCCCCTCAACCGTTGGGACTATTTACGTGACTTACAAAGAAGGGTTCAACTCAATGACTTTACATGAATTTTTTATATTAATGACTCTCCCGATGGGAACATCGAGGTATAATGAAAAATAAATGATTCTTCCGATAGGAGCATTGAGATACAATATAAGATATACAAGTGAATACATTCCAAAGTTACAAATACATCAACAAAAGTATTATGTGACAAAATTCCTATGGATGTGTGTCATATACTCTTAGGGAGGCCATGGTATTATAACAGGAAAGTTGTTCATGATGGGAGGAAAAACACTTTTTCTCTGGAGAAAGATAGGAAGAGACATACTTTGTCACCCTTGGAAGATGAACTAGTCCAAGAAGGTTCAGTATCAAGCATTTTGTTGATGTCTATAAAATAAGTCTTGCAAGAAGTTTAGAAAGAGGAGGATCTACATTTTTCCTTTCTTGGTAAGCCAAAGGTAATTTTAAATTCTAAGAATTTAGATGATTTTCATGTTGAAGTTAATACTTTTATTTGTGAGCGTGTTGAAATTATTGTGGACGAGTTTCCAAATGTTTTACCCCCTATAAGAAGTCTTAGTCATCACATTGACTTAAGACATGGTGCAAGTTTACCTAATAAAGCATCATACTGATTAACTCCTCAAGAAAACAAAGAAATCAAGCAACATATATATGATTTGTTGGAGAAAGGGTTTGTAAAAGAATGCCTGAATACTTTTCCAGTTACCATTGTACTTATTCCAAATAAATATGATGGGTGGACGATGTGCACTAACTCTAGGGAAATCAACAAGATCACTATCCGGTTTAGATGCCCTTTACATAGAACTGATGATATGATGGAATATTTAAGTGGTACAAATTATTTTTCCAAAATAGATTTGAAAAGTGGATATCATTATATTAGGATAAGGAAATGGGATTAATGGAAAACAACATTTAAAACTAATGATGGATTGCTTAGTAATTCCATGTGTGCTTACTAATGCATGTAGTACCTTCACGAGGCTGATGAATGAGGTTTAAAAGAATTTACTGAGAGTTTTGTAATAGTGTACCTAGATGACATTTTTTATTTTCAGTCAAAATAAAGATGAGCATTTAAGACACATTAAGTTGGTGTTGAGGACTTTTGTAGAAGGAGAAGTTGCTAATAAATCTAAAGAAATGTAGTTTCCTAAAGAAAGAGTTAGTTTGCTTGGGATTTGTAGTTTCAGAAGGACTTAATATGGATCCTGAAAATGTACAATGAATTTTAAATTGGCAAATTACAAAGAATGCTTATGAGGTAAAGAGTTTCCATGGAATTACTAGTTTCCATAGGAAGTTCATTAAAAACTTTAGTCATATTTGTGCACCTTTGATAGATACTTTTGGAGGAAGTAAACAAGCTTTCAAATGGATAGAAGTAACTAATAGAAATTTAAAGTTGTTGAAAAAAAAGATAAGAAAGAGGCCTATTTTTGCTTTGCCCATTTTTAACAAAGTGTTTCAAGTAGAGGCAGAAGCTAGTGGAATAGTAGTGTGAGCAGTTTTAAGTCAAGAGCAAAGGCTAGTGGCATATTTCTGTGAAAATTTGAGTGAAGCAACACAAAAATATTATTCATATTATAAATAATTATATGTTGTTGTGCAAGCTCTTAAGAAGTGGAGACATTATTTGATGTGTGAGGAATTTGTGTTGTATTCTGACAATCATGTGGTGTAGTTCATAAACAGTTAACCTAAATTAATCCAGAGACATGTTAAATGGGTAGAATTTTTGTAGAAATTTACCTTTTTCGTCAAATATACAAGTGTTAAGTCTAATGAAGTTTCTCATGCTTTAATCAAGATAAATTAGGTATTGCAATAACAAGGTCGGTACTTTGTGATATGAAAACTTGATTTATTTGTATAAGGAATATTTAGATTTCAAGGATATTTATGCAGGCTATGAAAATCCAGTTACCCATAAAAGAAGCCACTGGTTAGGTTATATGTTGCAGGAAGGATTACTATTCAAGGATATTTTTCCATCTATTTTCTTGACCTTCATAAGGAAGTGTCATTAAGTCTAGGGATCATGATACACGATGCCTGAAGACAAATGTTAACATAGTATTTTAATACTATGTATTTTATACATAGTATGTATAAAGAATTAATTACGATTAATTATATAATTGAATAAAGAAAGAAGAGAAGCTCCACCAATTATTATTTATTATTAAAGGACTAATAAATAATGAAATAACTATGAGAGACTAACTAGGAACTAGTTAATAGTTCCTAGGTTAAGAATTGAAAATTACCCCAATAAATTAAAAAAGTGTTAAATCAAGAAATCAGGGATTTCTTGATTTAACTGCCCCTTTAACTAAAAAGTATTTCTATAAATACTCAAGCCAAGAAAAGGCTTGGGGTTCTGATTTTTGTCTGGGATAATTACTATTCTACCTGTTTCTGAGAACTGAATACCAGTTAGGAAAGCCTACCTTATGATCTCTAAGCTACTTGCATGTTCGATTCCAGCTCGAGGGGATCTAGATTAGAACCAGCAACGATTCTGAGTCATGGTTGGGAGGAATGTGGTAGTTCCCAAATGATTTAGTCATCAAAATTAGAGGTCATATCTGTCTTAAATTGATAATGCTGGTTGTTTGAAAAGTGTGTAGGTTCAACCATTAAAGGAGCTTCAGAAAGATAAATCAAAGGTATGAATTCTTAGTATGTCAAAGTTCAGTTCTAGAGTAAAATGATGGTTGGTTTATGTAAAAGATTCTATATATTTTACTAACCCTACGTAATTGATGTTCTACCTATATTTTGCTAGGGTCTTTATTTATCTTAAATATTCCTAGGATGGGAAATATTATCATAGGCTGTATATATCTAGGTTCCCATCTTTAAAATTTGTGTTCTGTATTCATTTTCATAGTCAAAAATTCATACTGTAGACTAGGTAAATCTAGACTTGCTATTTAAATGTTCACCTATTACTTATATCTCTATTGACATATTACATTTGTCAGTAGATACCTGTGTTTCAGAATTATAGTAGATTTAACCATAGAAGTAAGTTTAAAGAAGTAACTATACTATATAGATACCTTGGGATATTACTGACCACTAGCACTATTTTATAAAATAATTATATATACATATAAGTAAGAATATCAGGTATAAATATCTATAAAACTCTCTATGAATTTATTTCTAAAAAATTAAATAACCCATCCAATACCTTTCAAGGTCAGTAACCATATTACAAATTTCATTAAAAATATTTCACATAAATAAAACAACATTAATAATAATCAGAGGGATATCATGACCATCCATGTGGTCCTTATCAAGATTCTACTATAAAACCTACAGTGTTAACATCCATATTAAAACACCCTAATTCACATAGATTATATTTTTAAATAGTCCCATATAAGATCCATTTTAAATATCCACCTAATAATTTTCATCAAGTAACTTTCATACAACTCTGTATTAGTAAACAGAGGTCGTATTTAATAAACGGAGGTTGTGGTATCGACCCTCATACGTTACAACTTCATTTATTAAACATAATTAAAATCCACAATAAGAACCGTAGCATAAATCATCACCATAATCAAAATGCATAATAAAATCCATAAAGAAAATTCCTATTACAATTTCTATTGTTTCTTATAAAAGATTTCATAGTTTAAAATCGCCTTCACCCAAAACGACGAAGGTTGTATGTTTAGTCATCGGCCACGAACCTTTTTACCAAATCTAACCCCACAGTATTAATCACATAGGGAATGACTCACACTATTGCCATTTAGTTAAAATGACTACGCTAGCAGAGAGGTTGTAAAACTCTAGCTAAAGCATGACCTTGGCCGCTAAACATTTTAATACAGAGTCCAAGTTATTTAAAAACAAGGAGTGCCACCGAGGTTCTACATACCCTATCCTTTACAAAAACCACTAACATTTCATTACACCATGCACACATAATTCACGGCCAAGGTCAAACAATGAATTAAAACAAAATCCAAATATCACATAAGAACCAGATGCCGTGAGCAATGAAATTACAAGCTATTGCAACACTATGGGAAGGATCATGCCATTGACGGCATGGAATTTAGCCATGCTATTGAACTATTACATTTATCAAACTAATCAACATCAATTACACATAGAGGATTCGGTAAGGTGTATTCCTCTATCCATTAAAAACCCCATTTAAAATATAGAGTTAAATAAAAATGCAGGAGGGAATCGCATACACCATAAACCTTTAGAAATGATAAAAACCAATGCTTACATCTATTTACAAAGAGTTTCCAAATGTCTGTACATAGTTTCCATTAAAGGCCAAGATCAAGGTTTTACATAGACGTGCCAATGGGCTATGGCACCATTACTTGCAATGGTGCAGCACATGGCTTTAAAAGCCCAAAACCAAAACTGTAATGAGTTACATAAAAAAAATGAACATTACACGAAGCTGAATGGCCTAAGAGACAAGTCATGGAATAACGCCTCAACATTAAAAAAGTAACCAAGTCTATATTCAAGCCCAAAGGCAAAATCGATTTCGCTACAGCATCAAACCCCAACCAAAACAACTAGGCAAAACGTAGCTCTTGCACAGCATTGAAGGGTGACAAGCATTAACTTGATTAGCAGGCTTAACATGGCTATGAAATGCAATGCTTGGAGCCAATAGTATCATAGCCATGCTTCCCTCCATCCTTTTTGGCACCTGCAAGAAAAAATGAAAAATGGGGATGAGGAGTATGCCATACTTTCCAACTAAAAACCAAACTAATTTGCATGCTTATAAGATCATGCAGGCTTACCTTCACAAGTTCGATGTCGCCTCCATGACCATACCCCTACGCAGAGCCAAACAATGAAACCCCAAATGTCAAATGCAATACACATCCATCATGAGCTAAGCCCAAGGGGAAGTCTATCAATATTTTTGATAAGCATTAAATGCACCAGGCTGGAGTCCATTAACATTACCACAAACCCACTCGCATAGTCACGACTTGTTACAGAGTATCGATTATCACCACCCTTCATACCATTGCTTAAACCGTGTAGAATATGGTTTATACCATATACTATGTCACCCCAAACATTAAACATCCACATTATCACATTACAAATCTTGCACTATGATAGAATTACCATTTTACATAGTCATAGGTTACGCTAGTTCAAAGTTTAATACCCTTGCTTGGGATTGTAGATAAAGTTAGTCCATAGGTTTAGAACTTAGGGTCTAATATCATATTGTTAAGGTGTTTTAGGCTTAAGCACCATGGAATACAAATTATGCCATGTAAATCTCTCGAATTTTCAAATCCAAAGCTCTGCTCTCAAACCATTGATATCCTGCCAATAAGAAAGCATACGAAAAGTTAAAAGGAATATATAGTAAAAATATACATAACACGAAAAGATATTAATGAAATCTAAAAATGACGAATTTAAGACCAGAATGAAGAATAATCAATGTACAGAAAATTTAGCCATAATGGCTAAATTGATGATAACGATACTTACCAAGATTGAACAAAAACAAGCCGATAGGAAATGTAATAAATAGCAGCAGGTTATCGACGACCAAGGCTGTCAACACACTATACATCTAATCCCATCACAAGTAATGAACTGTGTAAACAAAAGAGAAAGGTGCCTTAGTTCAATTGAACTAAGTAAGCCTACGCAACCAAGAAATACCTTACCTCTAAGATCGTCATGGGAGAACTAGTCCCGCCACTCCACCACTTTTTTTCCATCAACAAAGTTAACTTATTTTATACTTATTAAACAAAGAACACATGTGTAGAAGTAAATCAATGAACTGTACAATTAACTAACTCACCGACAGTAATAACTAAGATGTTCAAATAGTTTAAATAATAGAATGAAGACATAAGAAGCAAACAAACTAATAATCACTGAATGGATAAGAGATTAACAAGATAGTATGAGAAATTTTTGAAGAGATCGAAAGTTAAGTAGTGCATGTAATTCCGCATGAGTAATAATGATCCCCTATCAGTAGTTCTTGTTGGAGATATTTACCACCATACATAGTCTTTTTGGTCAAATTGGCTTAGTTAAACCACTATCCTAAGTATTATTGACATTAATTGACATTAGTGGAGCATTAAATGTCATCATCTAGTCTCACCCACGCCTACCTTGAGTCAAGGAGGCTAACTTAGCCTTCTCCTACACTCGTGGAGGCTAACTGGAGCACTCCAGGGGTGATTTGAGTGAGATTAATGCACCTAATTGCTAATCGATGGTTACAATCAGTTAAATAGGTCAGTTAAGCACCTTGTCTCATTAAATATATTATTTAATGATTATTTAATGAATTGGAGTCAATAGGGACACCTCCACCAACTTCTGATGTGCAGGTCAACTTCAGGTAACCTCATTGGGGTTCATGGGAGTCAGTGTAGTGCTACCACTTGATGGTTGGTAAGCTGTGACATGTGTATGATCTCTTTCAATTGAGACTCAGTCATTTATTGCACTCTGACTTTAGTTAGGGTTAGTTGAGTCAATTATGGTTTTGATCAGTGGTTAACTGAATGTGGACCATGGTTTATAGTCAGTTAAACTAGAATCCCTCATTCAATTCAAATGACCTCCTAACGAATTCAAATTGTCTCTTCATTCATGTTTGTAGCATGACATTGTAATTGTAATCATTCATTCTTTATGTGAATACAGAGCGGATACTATTCTTGTAGACCGATTACACCATTTCATGAGTTATTTGTTGATTAATCTTTTATGAGATTGATGATTTGTTCCTAGATCAATATACAAGATCAATATGGTATCAGAGCTTACGGTGGGATGAAGCTCTATCTCTCAAAAACAATCTTTTTGACAGATTTCTGCATGAAATTTGAGCAATAGCTCAAAAATCCAGCACTACACCAGAAGCCAAGCCTTACCACTTGTTGATCAAGCTTGCTTGATTAAATATGCTGGGTGTTATGAAAGCCTAGAATGTGCAAGCTATCTGACCTTATTTTTCCCTTTCTGTTTGGATTTTAGGGTTTCTATAGGTGAAGCATTTGCTATAGCACATCTAGATGGCCTCCTCAATAGATCTCTTGACTCCATACAATTTCCACTCATGGAAACGTTATATGGATATTTAGTTACACTCCAAAGGAATTTTTAGAGTCGCCATGGACACTGAAGTTGATCCTGGATCCAGCATAGAAAAATCAAGTATCTTGAACAAGAAGGATGAAGCCTTCAGTTTCTTGTGCTTCTCTATTTCTTGATACCTTCTCTTCCATCTTATAGATTTTAAGACACCAAAATAAATATGGCACAAATTGGAATCTCTATAAGAAAAGCATTATGACTTGAGGGTTTTCCAACTTGAAAATGAGCTCATGTCTCTCCAACTTTCCAATTTCGAGACTCTGAATGATTTCTTTACAAAGTTCAAGCATACTGTTTTACTCTTGAAACAATGCAACGTGGAGAAGGAAGATGATCAGCTCATCCTTTCCATTCTCTCTAAACTTGAGGCATATTATTCAATTTTTGTTTCTACATTCCTTGCGGGGAAGCTCACAACCCCTAGATGGAAGATGGCTTCATTGAGTCCCTAACTAATGAACATAACAAGCTTGTCTAGATGGGCATCATCCGATCTTCTCGTGATCAAGTCCTCCATGTCTCGAGGCCCAAATATGTGAAGGGTAAAGGAAAGCAGCAGAAAAATCAGAAAACTAAATTTGATGCTCCCAAGCCTAGAGTTGAAAACCAACAGCATGATGAATCTTTCGGCTCAAGGAAGAACAAAGGAAAATGGCACAATGGAAAAGAAAAAGTCAAGTTTTCTTATTGCGGGAAGGGTTTTCACCCTGAACATGCCTGCATGAAGAAAAATATTGATGAAGCAACCTCTCTCCTTGAGAGGAATCACATCAATCTTCCGGAGAGCTTTCGGAGGAGAGATCACGAAGATCGGGAACCACAACATGAGAAAGGTCATGCCCTCATGGCTATCACTTCGAATTACAAAGCACTGCTGATTTAATTTGGAGCTTCAAATCACATGATGGCTGAAAAAAACTCCTTTTCATCCTTGGAGATTGGCAAATCCATCCCCATCCACATGGGAGATGACCCCACGATCATTTCCGAAGGACAAGGTACTATAGATTTTGAAAATGGTTTTTTCTATAATGTTTTCTATGTACCGTCTCTAGGAGCAAATATCCTTAGTGTCTATTAGATGGCACATACAGGAATGTCTAAGAGAGTCTCTTTCAGCCCAAATGATATTGATATAACAGAAATTGCATCTGGGAAACTCATTGCAAAAGGCCTTGCAAATCATCATGCAAAAGCCTATGAGTTCTCTCACTTTGTTGCAGATGCAAAGCCTACTGCTCTGCTAACTCATGGAAATGAGGTTAGTAGGATATGGCATGAGAGGTTTGGTCATATTAATTTCAAGTATTTGCAGCAATTATAGAAAAACCCATTGGTTGAAGGCCTTGCGGTCATCAAGGCAACCACGGGAATTTGCAAGGGCTGTGTTATTGGAAAACACCCTGAGCATAAGTTCGATCAGGGGAAGGAAAACCGAGCTACAAGCATATTGGGGCTGATACATTCCAATATTAGTGGTCCGATGCCTATCACATCCATGAATGGATCTAGGTGCCTCCTTACTTTTATTGATGATTTTTCAAGGTATACATGGGTTTTATTTCTCAAAAAGAAATTAGAAGTATGTGAAAAATTTTCTGAATTGAAGGCCTTGATAAAAAATGCCTCTAGGCTTAAGATCAAGATCTTGAGATCTAATAATGGAGGGGAGTATGTTAGTTTTTATTTTTAGGTTTCTACAGGTAAAGCATTTGCTCTAGTACATCCAAATGGCCTCCTCAGTAGATCTCTTGACTCCGTACAATTTCCACTCATGTAAAGGTTATATTAAGATTCAGCTATGCTCCAAAGGAATTTTTAGAGTCACCATGGACACTGAAGATGAGCCTGGTTCCGCCATAGAAAAATGAATATTATTAAACAAGAAGGATGAAGCCTTCGGTTTCTTGTGCCTCTCTATTTCCCGAGACCTTCTCTTCCATCTTACAGGATTAAAGACTCCGAAATAAATATGGGAAAAATTGGAGACTCTATATGGAAAGCATGACGACTTGAGGGTTTACCAGCTCAAAAATGAACTCATGTCTCTCCAACCCTCCAACTTCGAGACTCTGAATGTGAAATTCTTGTTGAAAAATCTAGTCCCTCCAAGGTATGATCTGGTTCAAACTTATAACCTATTGATCTGATAACCCTCTTATTTTCCTATATTCTTTCTCTTTTTGTAATTAGTACATATAGAGATACAAATCTGTCAAATTTTTTATTGTGAGATGCTTACAGTGAACCCATGAAAATTGGGGTGTGATATATCTTGGTGTTTTCATTCATGCCATATATTTCTACAATTAGAAGAATCAAAGAAGTCAATAAAAAGTAACAAGGAAGGAAAGGAACAATTGGAAAATGCAAAATAACAAGTCGATTTCAAGATCATACAAGAAGGACTATATAAATATATGAGTGAAAAAGAAAATGTATTTGAAAAACAACTGAATTTTCCACATATCAATATCATAAGACTTGAAGAGGATGATATTGTGATGGAAAAGTTCCAGGAAAAAATGCACAAGAGGAACGACTTGTTGAAGAAACAAATTGGGAAAAAGGAAGTGGATATTTCACATCTAAGAAGTAAAATGGACTCCAAAAATCAAAGAAGAATAAAAAATGTGTCTTGATAGAAAAATACAAGCAAGATTCAACAATAGTGCAAGAGTTCTGAGTGAAGTTTTATGAAACCATAGGCCTCCAGATAACAAGACAAGTCTTAGCTATGAATGAAGGAATGGAAAAAACTACATCAATAATGAAGGATTCATTCTAGAGTAGAAAGTTGTATCTCAAAAGAACCATGATATATCCATAAAACCAACTCAAGTTAGGTATGACAATACTTTCATTTAGAAGAATATTATGCACAATAAAAAGTTTAAGATGTAATCATGCTAGTCACATAGAAAAATACTATCATAAATAAGATGTTATATGTGTTGGATTACCCCACAATACTGAAGAGGGGGGATGAATCAATATTGTCTTTTTCCTTTTCAAAATAAGAACAAAAAATGAATCAAACAGGTTAAGACACAAAATTTATCATGGAAACCTCAGAGAGAAAAGCACCAATTTAAATGCATTAATAAAATGAATCTACAAAATTGATTTATCTGCTTCTACAAAAAGGATGCAACAACACCCTTGGTTTCTATCTGCTAAAACAGACAAAAATGCTCGAATAAATTGGGTTTCTTCTTGCTACAACAAACAAGAATTCTCCAAGACCCTAGTTTTCTATTTGCCATAATAGATAAGGATACTACAACACCCTTTTTAGACTTATAGTCTTCCCTCTCACAACCCTACCACCCTCGACTGATTTTTATTAGTCTATTATTCACTTAGTGAACTTTGTTATTCACAATCACAGAGACAAGTTAATTCCTTCAATCAATTCGTTGATAAATGCCTCCATGTCTTCCTACAAATGCATCTCTTCACCATTGCATCATTTTATTAATCGTACATCTTCATGATCCTTCCAGTCATGACCTTTCGCATTCTCCATTTTTGCATCCACCCTAATACATTGATTTTATATCAAGCTTATTTCCTGACCATAGTTCTTAGATAGGACACAGTATGCATATTTCCCAACTATGACATTTCTCAAAATTTCTTCCTGCACTTAGATTTCCTCCTCAACCATTCTGCAGCTTTGATCCCCTTCAATATTTTTGTGACCATCGATCTGAGGTGGAAATCAAATATCGGATATGTGACCTTTTCCAATTCTAATTTCCTAATTTTCGCTTCTTGAACCAATCTTTCTGCACCATTGATCTCCTTCAATGTTTTCATGACTGTCGATCTTCCATATCATGGGATGCAAGATGCGGGTTCTCAAAAAACCATAAGATTTCTTTCGCAGTTCTCCTCCTTCCACTTTTTGCACTAATATTTCTACACCATCGATATTTTACGGAATTCTTTATGATTATTGATCTTCCAGATTGTGAGATGCAAAATGCAGGTTCTAAGAAAATCAAGACATTGATTTTGCAATTATCCTCCTTCCGTTTTATGGACATTCCTTTTCGCAAAATCCTTTCCACATGTAGATTGTGGAAATCGGAAAACATAAATTTTCTAATACTTCATCTTTTTCCTTTCTGCAATTCAACTTTCTGCATTGGCCTTTTTGCCTCCTATTTTTGACACTATGGAAGGAGGAAATCAGAAACACAAATTTTCCATGATGTCCTCCTTTTTCTTTCCTCCTTTCTGCTTTCTCAACTAGCCTTTGCACACTGGATTTTAGTATAGCGGAATGCAGAAGTTGGAAACTCATTTTTTTATGACTTTGACTTTTTTCTTTCCACACTTTCGCACCCACAATTCTTTTTCGAACCATCAATCTGCTTGCAGAACTATTCTCATCCATCTAATATTGATCCTTTGCATAAATTTTCTTTACCTTAGATCTTCTGCAGATATAATATCGACCCTTGATCTATACTCTTTTTCAGAACTTCACCTTTTCCTCCTATCTTTTGTGGAATTGATCCTTAACTGTCGAATCTTGTATAGGATGCTTCCTAACTGTTGATTTTAGATTGAATGCATATCTCACCATGACTTTACGGATATGCATTATTTATTTCCAAAAATCCTCTACGACTATTTATAACACTTTTGAAGATTTATACACACAGATAATTTCATCATGTTGTTGATTATAAAGATTTTATAAAAACTATGATAGAGATAGTTTCTCTATTCTTCGATTGTTACGTATACTCTATCTCTAGTTCATTTCACTATTCTACACTTCCCCTCTTCATTTGTCTAACAAGATTTGTCATTAATACTTCATCTTCCCTTCCACTCGACCTTTGTTCTTTGTTACACATACTATCGACACTGTCTTGGAAGTCTTCAGATCAGTCATTCATGTTCTCTTATCATCCATGTCTATTTCATCACTACCTTTGTATTTCACTGAGTTTGTCCTACCATCATATCCAATGGTTATTCCTTTGTCATTCATGAACACCTTTAACATCAATGACAACTACATTCTCAATAATCCCCCCCTTTGGCATTGATGGAAATATCTAAACCTTCTCCTCCATTGAAAAAAATGACAAAGGATAACCTGTTATGCCATTGAGAATTTCCCGTCTTTCTTCCTTTTTACAACCTTCTTTGTCATCATATCTCCCCCTGATATTGTGATTCCTCCTGTACAACTTTTGAAAGGGAATCACTCCCATCTTTAGTCTAATATTATCAAAGGATTCCTTAGGTAGTGGCTTGGTGAAAATGTATGGAACCTGTTCATTTGTACCAACATACTCTAGTTTGACCATATTCTAGGATACTTCTTCTCTTAGGAAATGATATTTTATTGGTGTGCATTTTGTCTTCGAGTGCATGTGTAATATCCCGAATTTCGGACCTACCATTTATAGGCATGAGCCTATTGATCATAATGATTATATTGATGTTTTATTTTTATATTCGTTAAAAGACCACACTGCATATGAACATGATGATTTGCTTTGTATATTGGTTCTAAGCCAATTATTGATGATATATGTATATATATGTTTTGTGTTGGGTGTGGACCCTGACGGACATGATTGATGAGATGTTTTGTGTTGAGTGAGAGGCTCTGGAGCACATGAGGACTTACACTTTTGTTGAGCATAAAGCTCAGGAACACATGAAAATATAATTGGAAATGTTGGGCATAAGCTCTCGAGCATTCCATGTTGATGTTGAGCATAAGCTCTGGAGCATCGAATCCTTCACCATTGTATCTCTAGGTGTATCGTACAAGTACATCCTAGCATTTAGTGTTGAGCAAGACCTCTAGAATTGAGTATGGGCTCTGGTAAGCTCTAGGGGTTATTGAAAAGATTAAAATCACCTGTTAACCCAAAAAATCCCCCACATAGCTCTTTATGGCCTACACCACCCAAGGACACCATCTCAGAACACTCATTTCACTCCATAAGACCTTCCATTTGACCCCCACACCTGCAAAAGAGCCCAAGGATGAAGAAAAGGGCTAAAAACCCCATAAAAGAGCCCAAAATAGCCCCCTAGGAGCTAAAGCCCTCAAAAAGGGGCTAAAGTTAGGACAGAAGGGGCTAAAGGCCCAAAAAAGGGGCTAAATCCCTGACCAAGGGCTTAAAACCCTAAAATTCCTTGGAAACACTATAAAACGAGGGTGGGGGATCACTCTCAAAACACTCATCATTTGCCTATTGTTATGTTTCCCATGGATGCTTTGAGACCTTTGCCTCTCAAACCACCCACATTCCCTCTCCTCCATTTCCATTCCATCAAGCCATTGCTTCCCAACCAAAAGAGAGGTGCTCCCATGAGCTAGGGCATGGTGGCCCATTTCCACCCAAGTGAGGTATAACATTTCTTTTCATGTTTGTCTAATTATTTTTTCTCTCTAACCCTCATTTCTATTTGTAGGTTTTTCCTTGACATTGTTTGCAGGTTTGCCATTGTAGTAGCTTAGGTTGTTTGCAGGTTTCAAGGGGGTGGAACCCTAACACATTTTCTGTAGAGGGGTTCACAAGGGATTCATCTCCCTCTTTATTTTCTGTTATTAGATCTTAGATCTAGTTTACAGTAGTTGTCATTTGCTTATTCTTGTTTATATTAGCTTAGTTTAATTTGTTGCTCTGTTTATGTTATGTTCCCTTTCATTTTTTCCTGTTTTCAAAGAGCAAGAACCTACCCTTGTGCCCTATAGGCACAAGGGAGACATTCATTCTCTTGTAGTGAGGGTAAATCCTTGCAATAGCTTTGGCGACTCCACTTGGTCAATCCCACAGGATCCCTGGGCCAAAAATTTCAAGTTTTCAAGTTTTTTCAATTTTACACTAGTTTTCAGAAATATTATGTTATATTTGTTTTAAATCTACTTTATTTCTATTTTTAGTCAGTGCCAAAGCCTCTGCTAGGACGAGTCGACTCAGACTAACCCCTGTACTAGTTACTATCGGCCAAATATGACCCTGCATCACCAAAAATCCCCTCTCTAGAGCAGGGCGCTCTTATCTAGGGAAAAGGTGAGACTAGGATGCTCTTAATTAGCCAACAGGTGCACCCAGGGTGCACTTAATCCCCAGATAGGCACGACTTCAGCCGAGAAGCTCAGGTTGTAGTTGTTTTCACATTCTATGTGACTTGCTCGCTCATTTCTAGAAAAATATCGCGGCCCCCTCGCTGGATTTGGTTAGAAATGTGCGGCCTGTCACACAGAAGTTGTATTTAAGTTTAATTGATAGTAAAATTTATTTTTAGAGGACTGTTAGTGCGGCCCAGCTGCCTCTGTCCACCATTGCAGGTCTTTTTCAATTCTAGTTTTTATTTTTTGCAAATCAATCCATGAACAATGTGTATATGCTAATTCAATCATTAAGTATTAATAAAATGAGCTAGTCTAACTAAAAGTAGCTTAAAAATAACAATATTTCTATCCCCTTCCTCCTCTACCCAGTCATCACCCTTCAGGGTATTCTGGGATATGGTGAAGGGTAAGCTCGTATAGATCTGGGCACTCCATGGTATTTTTCCCAAACCACTAAAACCAGGTGACCTAGAAGGTAAAGGGGGTAGAGAAGGAGGGCTTCTCACAACGCTAAGCGTCCTCCCTGTTGACCAACCTAGCACCTGGGAGGTGACCTGAGGATCTACAGATGGGTTTAGTCCTATTGTGTTGAGATCCCAACACCTTCTCTTGGTTGAAGAAGAATATCACTGAGAGGTAGACATTTAGTTAGGCCAACAATCCAAGGTTAATCACTATAGTTGCTTACAAATTTATGTTTATGTTTGCATACAAAACCATGGTATGAACTCTACCATGAAGTTGTAAACCATATTGCAAACCAAATACGAGAACAAATAAGAAAACCAACATACCATACAAAATAATTAACCCAACTGAGTTCATGACGCTGAGTAAGCCTTAAAATTTACCAAATTTACACTAATTTCAATCAATGTTGCAGTCTTTGAGGACATAATCCCCTGACTGCTTCAACTATGGGAAGTACTTCTGCTTTCCCCAAAAACTCATTGTGAGGAGTACCACACGAACCCCAAAGTAGCTAGCTGCTGAGAGGAATTACAAAGCGAAACGGGAAATGACCTCTTCCGATTCAGTAGAAGCACCGATGAGGAACAAGCCAAGCACTGTCTTCTAGCACTCTTGGTGGCTAAGAGACCACCTTTAGCCAATAGGAAGCCATTAAAAATGGGCTCCAAATCTCATACCCACTAGTTTCATACACAAAAGCGAACACAATTTATCCTCCATGATCTTCCTCATGCGTAAGAGGCAAACCACCACCATTTGGAATACTTGATCGGCATCGTTGAAGTTGCTCTCAGCTATCTTCCACACCGTCAGAGGGCCACATAGCCTCTGATTCTAATTCAGACCCATATCAATCTGAACTAGACCTCCACACTGCACCATCAAGTCCCATGGCTAGTGCAAACCCAGATCCTTTTTCCAGCCTAACCTTAGCAAGTGGACCCATGTCCACATCACAACCTGTCACCTACAACTTGGTAAGAGATCCAAGCATAGTCATGCATATTTTCAATAGCCAATTGCCACCATCCATAGTGACCAGCCAAGCTGGCCCAGTGGTAACACATGGAGGCAGTGGCTCCTCCCCACACACTACCCCTCCATCCACACAAGGGGGCAATGCACTATCCACCTGCATTGCCACTACTATAATATAGTGAGGCAATGCCCCCAATACCCATACCATCCGACCCATGACACTTGGGGGCATTGGACCATATTCTATGGTGCCAACACAGGCACCCCCAGCTATGCAGATACATTATGCACCCTCAAACCCCACCCCCATTGTGGCCCCATCCCACCTCAACTTGGGGTCAAATCTTCCCTTCATGGCTCGTCTGAACTTGCCTAACTTGGATAGATTAATGAATAATCCCATCCATCACCAAGATTTCTGGCCACCCATGCCAACTAAGCTGCCATTAGACATCGCAAAGTTTGAAGGCAAGCCTGGGGAATGTCCCCAAAATCATATAATGACATTCCATCTATGGTTCTCATCCAACAGCATCGTAGATGACTCCATCAAGCTGAGGTTGTTCCAACACACCCTTACGAGTGCCGTGGCCAAATGGTACATTGAGCTGACACAAGCCAAGTACCTCAACTTCAACTCCCTTGCCTTCATGTTCCTACAGTATTTCCAAGTCCCAGTCAGATATTATGAGGGGAAAGAGATCCTACTATCCTATCACCAAAGCATCGCCACTGACATAACTGACCATATCCATGAGTGGCGGTGATGTCGTAACTTATGCAAAATCCAACTAGATGAGAGGATCTTCTTGGATTGGTTCCTTAATACTTTTCTCCCACCCATCACAAAGGACGTCACATTTGAACATCCTCAATCTAAAGAAGAGGCCATACTGAAGGCCCAATAATTTGATCTCATTTATGCCCAGTCTGGATACTTGTACACTGTCATTCCAGACTCTCCCCGTCCAAGTACATCTTACCGTGATGCACCAGGGGCATCCCACGCAGCAGACAGCATCATAGGGTAAGTCTCCCAACAACCAGAGCCTCAACCAACACCACCTTCCATTGCACCACAACCAAGCAACACTGCTAATGTTGCTTACCAAACCAAGCTCCGAATTATGCTAAAATGATGTCCCAGTCTGGAGAAATAACCTCTTAGGCACAACTTGCGCCACTACAGCAGGCTCGGGACATGGCTTATCCAACACAATAGTATGTGGGGCAAATGACCACATTTATGGCACCACCACCCCATAAATATACTATGCATCACTAGTGCAACAAGTTCAAGCCCCCGCCCCTGCTCCACCCACTCTATTGGGACAAGTGTTCGCACAACAAAACCGTCCCAACCATCCTGCCCCCAATAATCAACAAGGGAAAGATAGAAACAACAGGCCCCGTAACCAAGGGAATAACCAAATGCAGGGAGTTGGTTAGCAACCGAACCCTCCCAATAATGTCATGGCTAACTGGGAAGCCCAAAACCCCCCAAGACAGAATGCACCAAGACACAATGCTCTATTGTGCAGTAACAAACCTTGTACACTCTATGATGTTTATGGGCATTACACATTTGAGTGTCCCCTCATGGCTTGCACTAAGCAGGCCTTTCAAAACGAGGCCCAATAGGCCTCCAATTCTCCCACTCAAGCCCAACACAATCAGGCACCACAAGGAGCTCCTCCCATGGTGCTTCAGAACCCACTACCAGTCCAAGGATTGGTGGCAATTGGTCCCCCTCCCCAGGCCAATCTCAATGCTCTAGGGGCACCACCCACGGCCGAAACAGGTGTTTACCACCTGCTGGTCATGACTGCTAAAGAGGTCAACTTATAGACTAGACGAAATCAATACGGTACCACCACCGAACCTGCTGACTCATCAGCAGCATTCATGTCTAAGACAACCAACCTACCTCTCTAGTTACCCTCATTCCCACGCCCCCCATACGCTGAATCACCAATAATGCCACAGCTAGAGCTGCAGTTAGCTATAACATTGTGGATGATTTGGCCCAAACGCCAACCGCCATGTCCACTCTTGAGGTACTTAAAACATGCCCAACAAAACAGAAATCCTTACTAGCCACTCTTGGGGCATTAGATCCCTCTAACTCCAAGTTAATCACATTTTACATAGAGAACGAAGAGCCACACATGCCCTCAACTATCGCCTTCAAAATCCTGGTGTCCATCCGGAACTTGGTTGTGCACCGATGCATAGTGGATGAGGGGGAATCCACATGCGTCATGTCTACCATGGTTTCACAGAATCTTGGATCATCAATTATGCAACCATCCTCCATAACTTTGTGGGATTATGATGAAAATCCCACTAAATCCCAAGGAATCCTCCCCCCATGTCCCTATCACGTTAGCTGGGTAGACAGTTTTGATCGACATCAAAGTCATCAATTCTCAACTGGACTATAACCTCCTCCTTGGGAGGAGTTACATGTATGCCATGCGAGCTTTCACGTCAACTGTCTTCCGCCTCATGATGTTCCCCCATGAAGGGAAGATTGTGACAATTGGCTAGCTCACCTACCATGATCTACAAGGGTCAACAGTTCCTGCGAACGTAATCCCTACCATCACCACCATTGAGCCACAAGGGGTGACCACACATGCTAACGTCATCCCTATAACTAACACTGAGGTTGAAAACACCAGCCTCCCCACCGTTGAATGTGGGCCCTAGGTTGTTTACCGATCCCACCATGATGTCTCCTTTCCCATTGGTGTCACCATGACCAACAAAAAATAAAACTGTTTACTTGTGCATGGTCTCATGAAGCACCACTGCACCCAAACAATAACCCTAGCCACAGCCCCAACCACCACCACAGCATCATCCGCAGTCGCAACATCACCCATAGCAACAACATTACATGCAGCTGCAACCACAACCTCACCCCCACATGCAACTAGCTGGGAGTTATGTGGGCTCATCTCCGGTCCATACAATTCCCTTCCTCTTTCCCCCAGCTGGTGTCATGAGAAAGTCGGTCATGGAAACCTTAAGCCTACCCAACTTTACATCGACAATCCTGGTGTGGTATCTAGATCCACCAGCTCAACCAACAATGCCCTAGGTTGTGTTAACTCCGGTGCAACCTATTGTGGTTGAGTCTCACCCCCCACCCGGTCCACATAAACCAACCGCCGCACCCGCACCTACACCGCCCCAACCCAAAAGGGCTAGGGGAAAGAACACCAAAGACACAACAGAACCATGACAAGTCCCACCTTTTGCTGCCTATGAACAATAGGGCCATCCAACTCAGAATTGCCCTGAAATTCTAGTGATCCGTGCCCATCTGGATGCCATGGATACAAATGAAAACATCCCCATGGTGAACTACCAACTGCGCCACTAGTCAGGAACAAGGCATTGAGGACAAACCATGCTTGCACCCTTTATGGCTTGTATGGACATTACTCCAACCATTTCCAAGACCTACCCAAATTTTGATTGGCTCTTGCTAACCTCCGTCACCATTCCCTTGAGTCTGAGATCACCTTGATTGAAGAAGTTCACCCACCACCACCTTCTTCAGACACCATGTCCATCTACATGATTTCCATTTCTACCCATCATCTTGTCTCCACCATCACTAACAGTCCATCAGACCTATCTCTTCCATTGTTTCCCCAACCACAACCGCAACCTCAGTTGTAACCTCAACCTCAGTCACTAGGGAAATAGTGGGGTTCATTCCCGATCAACATGATCCTTTTCCTTTTCCTTTTCCTTTTCCTTTTCCCACCATCCAAGATCATGAGTAAGTCTATCTTGGAAACCCAAAATCTACAGGATTTCACACTGGGAGATCCTGTGTGGTACCTTGAACCACCTAACCTACCTCTAGGTCCATCAAAGACTCCTCCTATCTCCAGGCCTACCCCTCATCCTCCAACAAAGACTAGGGGCAAGGCCACAAAAACCACAACCAATACCATTTACATGATCTCTCGCACCAGTTTCCCTTCCATCTCATCGGCCATGGAAGATCCACCTGATCCACCCCGTCACCACTTACACAATGACGGGGAGATCTATAAGACCACCTTTGGTTTTACCCCATTCCCTTTAAACCATAATATTGAATTGATTCTTCCCATAAAAGACCAGATTTCGTCACCCCTCCTTGCCAATGACCTTCGTCTCGGCAAGGGGGCATACCTCTTTGCTGAATCTGATGGACAACTCTTGGATAACCCCTGCAATGGGATCTACCTCAAGAGATTTTACTCTTAACATCACCAATGAGTTGCTTCATTTTCTTGTCTTGTTTTTCAACATTTTTCAACAAAAATCAGGGGTAGCACCATCAGCTGCTAGTCAAAAGTCACCTGGAACCTGTTCGTGACACCTCGCACACCTTCGGTGCAAATTTCTCTTTATGAGACAATTATCTCATGTTTAATAAGTTAATTTCGGGACCATCTCCCACAAGTCACCTCAATTTACGAGCCATGACATGACGATGCAAGTGTCTACGGACTAGTACTCATATCACACTTCCCGACCGCTACTCATGCAAGCTGTCGGGCTGCCGCCCATTAAGGATTGTACTATAATTTTACTTTTTGTATTTATAATTGTCTTTTTTCACCGCACCTTATGCAGACATCTAGACCATCATCCACAAAACCTTTTATTTTTCTTCCATGTATTTGACATAGAAGTGTCCTCATGTCGCTGCCCGTTAAGGACTATAATTTTAGCTTTTATTTTGCATTTTTAACACATAGTTGTCTTTTCCATTCACTGCACCTTACACTCACCTCTAGACCACTCTCCACAAAACAATTTATTTTTCTTACACGTATTTGGCATATAAATGCCTCCGGACTTGTACTCACATCGCATGTGGTGAAGTTAATCCAACACAAACACACACACATGCTTTCCTGACCTCTGTCTGAGAGCCACCTCGGTTTACATACCTCTACCGCACCGTCTCGTAGGCCTCTGTCGTAATATATCCCATACATGTATTGGTATGTTTGAGAGCCTTCTACTCTGTCCATACTGCGCAGATGACCTTTGGACCTCTGTCCACCATCTCGACATGGGGCACCGCTCGTGCCACCGTAGTCGGTTGACCATATTGGAGTTTCATTTAAGATCTCTTCTGACTCCTTAAAACAATGAAAAGATCGCCAAGCATAGCTGCTTCCTTTCCCACTCGCTAAAGTATAGGAAAGGGCATCTACATCGTCTCGTTTACCTCCTTTTGTGGACCATGTAGACCATTTCATGGAAAGGACCTCCTTGGCACACTCAAGCCAAGACCATACCCCTCTGCACACTTTCATGCTTTCTTGGGTAGAGGGGATGTACTTCATGAAAAAGCTCACCATCGATTGTCGTTAAGCTCTTTTTCAGCCATTTCAAACAAGGAAATATTGCCGAGCAAAATTGGTTTCATTCATGCTCGTAAAAGTATATGAATGACCATCCAGTCAATATAGGGTTAACCTTTTCCAGCCTAATTGGACTACCAATGGTAAAGAAGTCTCTCATCCCCTCTAGGATGGGCGAGCTATCCCATGTATACTTTTATCCTTTTTCGGACACAAGAGACTACCAACGAAAAATAGCCCCCACTGGGGTCTTCTTCACGCTTTCAGACTCTCTAAAATTGAAAGCACCATCAAGCATTTACCTTCTTGGGCTTGCCAAAAATCCATGAGATTGTACCACAGTGGTGTCCCTAGACACCTCCCCACAGAAAATAGGTTGGAAACATCCGCACATTGGGTCACCTTTGTTAAGATTACTCTACAATGTGTCTTCCTTGGATCCCATCAGTTTCAAAAGTGTCCACCTCCTTCAAGTATTTCCCATCTGTAGTGACATTCCCGGTATTACAACTATGATCCCATTCC
>LPNX010524673.1:0-56791 GCA_001517045.1 Pseudotsuga menziesii | reverse complement strand
ACAAATTAAATGAAATAAATAAAATGTTTACAAAAAAATTCAATGTCATAGAAGTCCTTGTAATAGAATTTTTCTAGATTTCTTGAAATATGTGTTTTTCTAGTGTTGATGTCCTTGGAATATAAAGATCTAATGAGATGTTCTCATTTTGGTGGAAGGAAACAAGAATGGGAAATCGGTTGTTGGTTTGGTGATTGCAATTAAACATAAAGAGTGTAAGTAAATAGTCAATGTACTTGAAGGTGTAGGTTATTTTCCATATGATGAAGAATTTTCCAATGAGATAGGTAAAATGTCTCAAACTAACATGTATTGACCTAGTATTGATGTTACTTAGGCTATTTTTATGCAACAGATGACTTGGAGATGTCAAGAAAAGGTTTATCCAATGATTTATCAGATGTTGATTCCACAGTGATTTTCTTGCTATAGAGGTTTTAAATCTAGTGGGAGGAGGTATCATGGTCAATGGCATCAATATTAGGGTTGTCACATGAAGTTGGTTCCACTTTTTAGTGCCACTTTAGAGATCCAAAACGCACTTCCGAAATGTAAATATATAATGCATATGCGTTATTGACGCTACGTTATGAAAAATTGAGCCCAAAGACGAGGCTAAGGTTAGTTAATCAATATCACATGTGTGATATATCGCACTTGTGTTTTTAAAGAGTTAAAAATCACAAGTGCCATATATCGCAAGTGAAATTTGTTATAAAAAAAAAAACAGACGGCGTCGGTGTCAATTTCTTATTTGCACAGTGAAGGCAATATCGGGCTAGTGAAAAACCGCACCAGCGTTTTGCGTTAGAGGCTTTGGAGGTGCCTTTGGAGGGTAGTTTGCAAGGGAAAATTCAAAACCTGTCTCCAATAGAAGGTAAGTACTCATATCATCCACAATTGTTTTCAATATTTGTTTGTTTTTGTTACTTTCATAGTTTTTATATTTGTTAAAATGAATTTAATAAAAAAATTGAATTAAATCAAAGAATGATATACTAAAAAGAAATTAATTTGTTGTTTTAATATTAATAGATAACAAAAATGTTGAAGATACTGTGAAAAATGAGCCCACTAATAACCAAGAACCAAACCCAAACATAGAGGGGTGCATGTTCAAGGGTGACAAGGACCGACTGTTTCCATTTTCTCCATGATGAATTATGAATAGATTTAGAAGTCTTCCTTTTTGGATTTTTGTATTTTTAGTGTTTTTTCATGTATTAGATCGAAAAAGATTAAAGCATGATATAGTACATAAGAGGGAACGAGTGTTGCAAGGGCATGCACCTACGTTTCAAGGGCACACGTCAAGCCAAGGAAATGATATGTACTGCAAACATGGGATGACCTAGTTGTGCACACTCTTTCAGATGTTCCTTCTATAGGTAGGTTATTTGAAGTAGGATTATGTCCCAACGGACAATGAAATAGAACCAAATAACTACATTTTTTTATCCAATATGGGATCATGTCCAAGTAGGACATAGGCACTATGGGTTTATTTCAAACTGATTCTTGTAAAAAAATACCAAAACTATAAAACACCATGAATCATTATCTATCTTTAAAATCATGAATCAAATAGTTTGAACATGTTAGCTTCTCCATAATCCTATAAGAGTAATCATAACCCAACTATTTAGTCAAACAATAGAATCAATATATGCATTTAATATCTGAAATATTAGAAATGAGTGTATCCTATCATTCAAATGGGTATAACAAAGATAAGTAGAATACTCATTTTTTGTAGGAATCACCTCCTTGGAGGATGTATTTCAGAAGCTATGAACCATTATTCGGTAATCTCTCGGTTGTAGGTGAGTCTTCATGATGGATCAGGAAGTCGAAACAATTCATATGTGGTTTCTTAATTTTTCCATATATTCCCAATTTTTATGAAAATTTTTGGATTTTTTAAGAAGGAAAGTACAAAAAGGGAGAAAGTGTTTATACTACTCTTTTTGGTGTGTCCAAAGTTACTGCCAAAATGTCTTGAACTTCATCACACTTTTTGGGTCATGATGTAATCCGTTTTACTCTATACAAAGAAATGTTACTTCAGATTTTACTTATGCTTTAAAATATTTGTTCAATTATGGTTCCATGCATCCAGTGTACATGCTTTCTTTATCAGAATGATGTATGATAAATATGCCAATCAAATATGTAGTTAGCTAAGGAATATGTTATACTATTTGATCTTCTAGGAACATGAATATACTCAATGAATTAAAAATTACGTTTTAGAAGATGTACTCATAGAAACTTTCTAAACAATATAGGATCACGAACCTAATACTGACCATTTGATTGAGATACAAGTTGTGAGTCCAGTTTGACAATAATTCCTTGGATTCCAAGGGTGTTAGCTTGGACTAGAAGCTCAAAGTTTGCGCTATACTCTACAACATTATTGGTCACAGCTGCAATGGAATAGCCTCCCAAACTAAAAACCTAATAGTTAGGTGTGAATATTACCCATGCGATAGAAGCAATGTTCTGAGAGCCACAACTGGCGTCGTCCGCATATCCCAAATAAGTGAAAGTTTCTAAATACATATAGAAAGCAGAAGTACCAAGTAATTAAAGTGCGTGCATGAAATAACTATTGTACAATTTTTTTTTACATAAAATAAAATATAATTCAACAAATGTTGCGAGGCATCAATGCCTATGAAAAATATTTCTTCAGATAGTGACCATTTATGATCTCTGACAAGGGTTCCCCATCATAATTGACTAACTCATATGCTCATATTTTTAACATTGTTTTGGCAACGAGTGGGATAAACCATTTAGGTACAGATTTCCATTTTCTTATTTTATCATTGTCTTGGTCATAAACCAAAACCAAATCGCCTTCTAAAAAGACTCGAGGAAGAGAAACTTTGTCATATTGGGATTTGACTATTTTCTTGTGTGATTCTACATTTAATGAGGCCTCTCTTCTACTTTCATCAGTAGAATGAATATGGAGGAGTATTTCTTCTTCTAAAAAGGTGTTAGGTAAGAACTCGATACCTAGTTTTAATGATGGGATCTCACATTTAATCAGCAACACAACTTCATCTCCATAAACCAATTGGAAAGGAGTGAAATGAGTCACATTTTTATCTAAGGTATGGTAAGGCCAAAGAGGAGAGAATAACATCAAATTCCAGTTAGATTTGTTCTTATTAATTGTTCATTGAAACATGGTCTTCAAAACCTTGTTGATGGCTTCTACTTGACCGTTACATTGGAGTTAATATGGTGAGGAAAAATCTTGTCGTAATCCTAACTTGGTTGTTAGTTAATCCATGAAGGAATTCCTAAAATGGATACCATTGTCTGTGATGATCTCTTTGGGTACATCGAACCTAGCTATCACATAATTGAATAAAAAATATGCTACATTTTTTGTCGTGTTGTTGAATGTAGGAATTACCTCAATCGACTTTGCAAAGTAGTCCACTGGTACTATGATGTAGTGGTATCTATTAGATGAAAGTGGGTTGATTGTCATGTAATAAATGGCCCATTTTGAAAATGGTCCTATGGTTACTATAGGGTGTATTGTAGTAGGACAGTGTGTGCATTTTTCTCGTATAGATCTCACAAGGATGAGACTTTTTAATGGCATTAATGTAATGTTTAAATATTGTGGGACAAAAGTACCCTACACGCAATATTTTCTAGGAATTTTCCCACCTAGAAAGATGAGTGCCACACGCTCATGCATGGAAATCATTCAATACTTGGTCATCTTCTTCATGTACTAAACGACCTCTCAGAATTAAGTCTATTCCTCTAGGGTATAAAGTATCCCCAATATTGAGGAATATTTGTGCTTGGTATCGGATACACCGTCGTTCAATGCTAGAAAATTGAGGATCAATCCTTTGGGTTTGGAGATATATAATAAATGTTTCGTACCAAGGATCAGTAGTGGTGATGAGAAATAAATTTTCGTATGCCCAAGACTCTTCTTATAGTTTGTCCTCTTTATTGTCGAGTAACTTAGACACTAGTTCTTCAAATGGTAATGAATCCTTGGATTTAGAATTTACAAATTTGAGATCAAATTCTTGCAAAATTACTGTCCATTTTGAATACTTTCCCCTGATGACTCGATGGGACAAAATTTGTTTCATGGGGTTCATTTCGGCCACTATAGTTGTTTCTCTTGGAATTATATAATTTCTTATTCTTTGGACAACATGAAATGCTCCCAGGGATAGCTTCTCTAGATGGGAATATTTGAATTCAAGGCCAAAAAGGCCCTTACTAAGATAATATATGACATGTTTTTCGAGATCCATCGTCCTCTTGGACAAAAACCATCCCTAAATTGGATTCAGTTGCTTCCAAATATAGAAAAAAATCTCTAAGTATAGTCCGGAGGACTAAGCACTGAGGTTGACATGAGGGCATTTTTCATTGCATCAAAAGAGAGTTGAGCTTGGTCATCCTAGATGAATAGTTCAATTTGTTTTAAGACATGCATGAAACCTTTAGATATTTCACCATAATTTGCAACAAATCTTCTTAAGAATGTCACTTTTCCTTATAGCCTCTGAAGCTGTCTAATTGTTTGGGGAGGGAAACTATAATATTTTCTCAACCTGAAGGGGATATACCATCATCCCTTTCTTGGATATAATGAAACCAAGTAATCTCCCAGAATCCACGCAAAATATGCATTTATGTGGATTCAATCTAATGTTATACTGATGACATTGAACGAAAACAACACGTAAGTGTGCACAATGTTCAACTCTTCTTGTAGATTTGGTTGTCAATTCATCAAGATAAACCTTGAAAATTTTCTTAATATCATGGAATGCATATGACATGGTTGTTTGAAAAGTATCCCCGATATTTTTAAGGCCAAAAGGAATTTTTTAGATACGCAAAATTTCCCCACGGGAAAATGAAAGTTTTTTTATGTTGCTCTTTGTTCTTAATATGAATTTGTTTGTAACCAGAGAATCCATCCATAACTGAAAATATTTTGTTACCAGCACACTCATCTATAATCTGATCAATAAAGGGTGTGGAGTTGTTATCTTTGGGATAAGCCAAATTTAAATCCCTAAATTCAGTACAGACTCGGATTATTCCTTGTTTTTTATTGACCGGAACGGTCTTGGATACCCATTCAGTCAAAGGTAAAGGGTAAATGAAGCTAACTTTCAAAATACTTTCTACTTCTGCTTTGATGGCAGCATATGTCTTAGGATTTATTGGGCGTAGCTTCTCCGAACCACTTATACTATGAAAGGAGAACTCGACACATTGCTCATTTTTCTCTCTCCTAATTTTAGTTGCTATTATTACTCTGTTTCAAAAAGGGTTGATACCAGTATCACACATTTTCATTTTGAGGCATTTTTTGGGCCTTTCAATCATCGTTGTCACAAAATATTTTTAATTTCTATTTTCAAGTGTGTTTTTTAGAAATTTAACAAAATAACATACACTTAGAAGTAAGTTATAATGAAAACCATATACATTTTGCAAGTTTTTCTTTAAATTAAGACATTTTTATGGACAAATAAGACATTTTATGGACAAAATTATAAAAAAAAACAATTCTAGAAAATAAAGACATTTAAAACCATTTTCAATGGATTTTCAGAGATTTTTCGTATAAAAATGATACTATTTCATAGTATTTTCCAAAAAGTGACAATTCACATAAATTCAATAAAAACTATACCATATATTTGTAAATAACATTAGAAATGTTAGAGGTTTTCTTTTTCTGACTTGTTTTTCACATAGTATGGTAGAAATTTTATTTTAATTCCTAAAAAAAGTATATGATATGATAGTTGTTAAACTTGCCCAATGTTGCTTCTCTTAGGTTATTTGAGGATGTTAAATCAATTTATGGATTCAAAAAAATGATTTGGACATTTCACAATTCATATTTGAAAAAATAAATAACCAAATTCCAATTAAAACTTCACCAAAATGTCAAAAACATCTAACAAATAGACTGCTCCTATATATAAAAATAATTTTCATTGCTCCTTCATGTTAAACATTTTACATATATTACTTATATGTAGCTTACCCAACTACAATAAATATAAAATGACAACATTTATCATTGGTCTTAATTATGAAAGACAAATTATAAATGTAGTAAATTACAATTACATTTTAATACTGTTACATAGTCCTGTCTTTAAGAATATGGAATCATCGCTTAATCCTGCAATTAATCGTACCTAAAGTTGTAATCGTTTTCTATTTTCTATGATATACTTAAGGTATAAATGAGTTTACATGACCGAATCAAACTCAATTGTTTATCTAATTGATATATGATGTAATCAACACCAAGTTTGTTTGACTTGGTATTCCTTGGATGTTGTGTGGCCTTCATCTTCGCTAACCTGGACATAGTCTTGATCACTTGCATATGCGTTGGAGTGAATCTTAACACGGTGTAACCATATGGAGAACTTAACATTACTTAGTAGCAATCGAATACTAACTGTAATGATGTCTCTATATTTAGTTCTTATGGTTTCAATGGGAAATAATTTTTTTTGTGCACAATTTCAATACCTATGGACCTAGTACAATTATAATGAGTTGTTAAACCACAAATATGATAAATATATATTTTTTCAAAATTTTAAAATATAAGAACTCTTCTAATAATGAGACACAATTTTCAACATGGATTCCCATTTCCCAATACTTACAGTCAAAATTTTCATGAATATTACAAATTGTATTTTTCTATAAATCACTAGTTGTAATATACTAAGTGGTAACTATAAACATGATCGCATGACAATATTAGTTATAATAATATCTTCAATTAGGAAGGTGTCACGTATTGATTTAAACTATCACTCCATAAATCCTCAAATGAGATATCACACATTGTTATAAATAATATTAATCGCTAGGAGGTCCTTCATCCTACACAGTGGTTACGACTATGTTTTCCCATGGCATCGATTCATAGAGCTACAAATAGAATTACTCCTTTCACTCTTTGGGAGAATTTCCTCACTTTCAATTTCATAGGCAATATTATATCATAGTTTCATGCCTTGCAACCAACTACAGTCATCATGGTCGAGAACTTGAGATGGGTACAATCTAGCAATCATGGAAACTGTGAACTGTCAAATTGGCTAGCATTAAAGGGAAACCTTGTTTATTGCTCAAAGGCTTCATAAAATTCATCTATCACATACATCGAAACTTCCACAAAGGGTGAATTTAATCCTCTTCCAAACATCAAGTTGTAAGTATCGTATTTCAAATTATGCAATGGGCTGGTTGGTAATCAACCACAACATTTTTAAGATCCACCATGGTGGAACCCAATCAAATGGATTTCATATTAAAAGAGAGACACATTTATTTAACCTCATCCCTACCCATCCCTCCACCCTCCTCCCTTCCTCTCATATTTCCTCACCCCTCCTCACCCCTCCTCCTCCTTTCCCCCTTGCCCTCCTCCTCCCCCACTTCCTCCCTCCTCCCCCCTCCTCCTCCCTTCCCCTCGACCCTCCTCCTCCCCCACTTCCT
Source organism: Pseudotsuga menziesii (assembly GCA_001517045.1). Lineage (NCBI taxonomy): Eukaryota > Viridiplantae > Streptophyta > Pinopsida > Pinales > Pinaceae > Pseudotsuga > Pseudotsuga menziesii. Next base: position 49,243 of record LPNX010524673.1, on the reverse strand, counting down.
CCCTCCTCCCCCCTCCTCCTCCCTTCCCCTCGACCCTCCTCCTCCCCCACCCTCCTCTATAGTTGAGATCCCTTGGGTACCAAAGGGATTCCCCTCATGAGAAGCGTGATTATGACAATCTCGCCACGTGTGAGGGGAAACCTTTTGGCATCCAAGGGAGCTCAACGATGGAGAAGGGAGGAGGGAGCAAGGTCATGGGGAAGGGACGAGGAAGAGGGATGGGGGAGGAGGAAGGGGGAGGGACATGGGGAATGGAGCAGGGAGGATGTAGGAGGGAGAAGGGAGCATATCTCATCTCCCTTATCCCTCCTCCCTTCCCTGCCTCCCTCCTCCCCCCTCCTCCCCCCTCCTTGTGGCCCCCCTCCCAAAATAGAAGGATTATGCCCACTATTATTTGATCTCATTTTTATGCATAAAAGAAAAGAATGGGATTGTAGTTATGAAGTTCTAAATATTCAATTTCTATCAATCTAATTCCCCCATCATTTAGGCCATGTCTATATTTTGTTAGTGATTGAGCAAAATATGAAGAAACTTGAACTTTAAAACTTTAATCCATAATAATAGTGCATATAAATCTCATCAGCAATCCAAAGACATAAATCAAACCATAGAACATCGGATATACCCTGGGAAAACCCTCTACTGATTCATAGGATAAAAAATCCAGCAAATGATATTAGAGTATGATAGATTATTGGCAGAGAATGATTACAACACAATAGCAGATTTGTTTCATAGAGAGCACTGGAGAGAGGAGATCGAATGGAACACCGTATCTAACTTGCCAAGTGCATAGAAATTTAATAATAAATCAAATTAGGTTTTACAACAAAAATAGAATGGTTGCATGTAGCAACAACTTGTTAAGACTTAGAACACTGATCCATATTTAATCATGCACCCCATACTGATCTAGTGTCAAGCTGGCACTCCATAATTATCTTCCACATGAAGATATGCACCTTTCATTAACTAACTAACTCTAACTGAGTACTTAACTGAGTTGAACTGAATGTAACTGAGCTGAACTGAATGTAATTGAACCAAACTGAATGTCATTGAACTGAATGTAACTGAATAGAACTGAATGTAACTGAAGAGTAACTGAATGTAACTGAACTTAACTGAATTTAAATTAACAGTAACTGAATGTAACTGAACTGAACTGAATTTAAATTAACAGTAACTGAATTTAACTGAATTGAACTAAATGTAACTGAATAAAACTAATGCTTCTCCATCAGTGTTTATTTCCAATGATCACTTTCATAAGTTAAGGAGTTGAACCCTTGATTAACTGAACTTGTTTACTATAGTTGTAATTCAAATTCACTCTCTGTATTTGTTCTTATATTGAATATCTCTGCATGGTCCATATGTTTTTTCATTAAATAATCATCTTTATCATATCATACTCATAAGATCATTTCCAAACCTATGATCATATGTATTGACCTAGGTCATATAGTCACATGCTAAAGTAAATCGCTCTAGGGGTAGCTAATCCCCAAAGGAGACTTGTAGAACTTGTTGACCATGACTAGACATACATCACATAGTATATCTAATTTACATAGTAAATCACACCACCTCACAATATGAGGATATTCGTAGGGCTACACAAGCCTACTGTCCACCTCAATCATATGAGGATATTCCTAGGGCTACACAAGCCTACTGTTCACCTCAGTTATATGAGGATATTTTTAGGGATACATAAGCCTACTCTCCACCTCAATGACATGAGGATATTTGTAGGGCTACATATGCCTAATATCCACCTCAATTATATGAGGATATTCGTAGGGCTACATAAGCCTACTATCCACCTCAACCATATAAGGATATTCATAGGACTACACAAGTCTATTGTCTTGATATTACTCAAAAGACTAGAGAATGAATCTTGATGCTATAATCTCAACACTCCCTCTCAACGAGGGAGACATTCTCTGCCATACCAATCTTATCTCAGAAGTGTTTAAAATTCGTCACAAATAGAGGCTTGTCACAAATTTGCAATCATCTCATCAGTACCTATGTACTGGAAATCATGAATATGACTTCAATGAAGTAAAAATTCATCTCGAATGTGTTTTATTGTAAAACACATATAGGGTTTCGAGAAATCTTGACTATTAACACCTAATGACTATAGGCTCAAGTCTTTCACTCTAGTAGGTAGCTTCCTAAGCTACACTACTCCTCAGTATGTAGTACTATCCAAAAAAAGACATTTTTCTTTTGTAGTATTCTCATACATACATTTTTCATCTGTAGTACTAGTCGCAATACACTTAGCTTTTGAAGTACTAACCTTAAATTACATCGCTTATCTCAGGCTGAAACAAATAGCTGGATAGCACAATCAATTGATAGTTCTTCCATGTATCAAATACAATAAAGAGGCTATTCTAATGTAGCTCAAAGGTACTCAAACATATTCTTAGTAGTAAGCATAAAATACAACAGGTATGCTCAAAGACCAACCAGCTACTTGCACAAAGTAGCATCATCTCGATCCAATCTAGAATTAAGTTTCTTTAAACTAGAAACCATGGATTTTTAAATCCATCATGTACAACATTATACAACAAATGTATAATAACATGCAGAAAGAAAGACTTATCTTTTCTTTCACTCTTCAACATTTGTTGACTTCTTGAATCTTCTATTACCTGGAGAAGTTCTTTGTGAGCATGCCATTCTCTGTAATGTTCTTCAATTCATGATCACTTTCTCAGTGATCCTTCTCTTTATATTTGCAGCACCCCAACTACCTTTTCGAGAGGTTTTAACTGTTCTCTAATAGTCCAGACTATAAATAGTCTCTAAAACTTTTAACCATGTCTCTTCTCATGTGGATTCTCTCCACAAGCTATCACAACCCTCGGCTTCCTAAGTCATGTACAATGACCAACTACTGGGAAATTTATCTGTTGTCACCTATGAAGACACATCAATACTCCCTCTTCAACTAAAGGAGTTATTATGTACTATACCAAGCTTGTCCCGGACAGAAGGTTATCAAGAATGGTGGCAATGCTGCTCATCTATGGATATGTACCATGTCTCAAATATAACTGACTAGAACCCTCAAAATCTTTACTACTTTTCAACATGCTCTATCTAGAGAAACACATGCGATATTCCTCGATCACTATATTATTTAGATTTCATATATATTTAAAACCCTATTTCAATGTTCATGATATATATGAGTTCACATACACTTGTACCAAGTAGGTACCAGAACATATGCTTTGTACATGTCTATGTACAAACTTCAAAGTACATAATAGATCTTGGGACCTGTGACTAACCAAATACATCTCAACTAACTTGAGATCCTCCATATATGAAATAAGAATAGTTTCATATTTACCTTCATATGTGTGGCCATGGATTTGTAGTCCATCATCCTGAAACTCTTCAGGCTCTTTTACTGCACATTTTCCTTAACTGAGGAAAATGTTTGTCTAGTGACTGCCACACCACTAATCATAAGAATCATAAAAATATTCTTGAATATAGTTCTCAGCTTCCTTTTGAATATGAGCATCATGCATATCTCCTTTTTACAGGAGGTACATCAACTAGTTACATTGGTTCTTCAGGAGCTAGTGAGACTAGCAACTCCCTCTCAACATTTAAAATGTGAGAGTCATAATATGGGTCCTCCATCACGAAGACTTATGCTCATCTATATATGAAGCTCTTATTTGACACATGAATATAAATAATATAGAATATCTTTAGGAGTCTTCACATCTATCAAAACATAATTAAGCCATCTATTTTGTCTTCTTTCCAAGAGACATAGGAACCTTTAGAATTATTCTCTTCCAAGATCAGCCATCAGAATGACTCCACATTCATGTCCTTATTTACTTGTAAGTAATGACATATTAATTTTCTTTGCAAGAAAATATTCTCATGGTTAGAACTATTTCATACTCATGAATTTTATTCACATAAAATACTTTCAATATACTGATAAAGATTTACTTAGTTATGTACAGATATTGACCAACTGATTTATCATAACCCATTATAATCTTATGTACTGATATGCAACCTTATATCAGTCCTATATCAGTCCAAAAATTCATTTTATGAAAGAAATATATAGTCCCATGTTCATATCTCATGAGGTAAGCATGAAGCCCTCTATTTAGCCAATCATGTAGTCTTATGTTCACAGTTCATGAAACAATCATGCTACCATAAATCTCATGTCTTATGAATGATGTTTTCAACCTTGTATCATTTCTACGTAAGTCTTATATCAATATTTATATCATCTCACAAAATTTGGACTCATGAGATTGATAACATTCCAATAAAGATAGGAATAACAATGTATATGCTAAACACAATTCCAAGTCCAGGAATACATATTGTAATAAAACATAATCTGATTTTATAAGAGAATATGATAATTAAATAATCATGCATCCCAACATTCATATCTCATGAATCTATCATGCATCTCTATATTTAGGAAGCAAGAATGCAACTTCATATTCATATCTTTATGAAACAATCATGCATCCTTTATATTCATAATCATGCATGCCCTATATTCATATTTTATAAACAATCATGCATCCTCTCTATGGCTGTAATCAAAACATTCAAAAGCATATAGATCTAAATAGCATATAATAAAAAATTTGGTACTTATCTTTTTATTGTTTTGCATGATCCCTCTTGATCTCTGCTTCCTTGCAAATTTTACTGTAGTCCCTCGGTCTTGATCTCTTTGCAAATTTGAGTGCATGCGGGAGGTAATGAATCTTTGCATGGAGAAATAGGATCCCATGCAACCTAAAGTGAATGTTCTTCTTTCAAAAAAAAATTCTTCCAATGATCATCCTTTTCTTTGGATAATATATCAACTCTATAAGGCTCTCACTATACACAAAATCCAATGAATAATGATAATATCCAACTTACAACTCTTGGGGTTGCTCCATCAATTGGTCCACTTAAGAAAATGGCCATAACACGAATTCTGAGACTTTCATCTTCAAATACCTGATCATATCTCTCACATAGTTGCAGATTTTTGAAATATTCTCGTGTGTAAGCTAAATCGACAAATTTTGGAAGTGGGTTTTCAACTGTTTTGTCTGATTCCTCATGGATTGATCAAAACGTCTCCACAAAATTTGTCTACTGAAAAGTGACGAAAATAGTGCATGTTGACTTGCTCTTTAATTCACCCTGCATAAAGATTCCTCACTCACTAAGGTCAAGTAAACATCTAGATCATTATCCTCAAGAATGATTAACACTCTTGCCTTCAATTTGGAATTATGTTTAAACTGGTCTTCCATTTGGATGGGGATCGATGCCATGGCTTCAAGCTCTTTGCTCAATACTTCTCAAGATCGTGTAGGCTATAGTTGCTTGTGCAAACTAAGCTCTCACACGCCCTTGCTCTGATACCATGTTAGTGATTGAGACAAATATGAAGAAACTTAAACTTTAAAACTTTAATCCATAATAACAGTGCATATAAATCTCATCAATAATCCAAAGACATAAATCAAACCATAAAACATAGGATATACCCTGGGAAAATCCTCTACTGATTCAAATGATAAAAATCCCAGCAAACGATCTTATGGTATGATATATTATTAGCAGAGAATGATTACATTAACACAATAGCAAATTGCTTTCACATAGAACACCGGAGAGAGGAGATCGAATGGAACATCATATCTAACTTGCCAAGTGCATAGCACTTTAATAACAAGTCAAATTAGGTTTTACAACAAAAATAGAATGGTTTCATGTAGCAACAACTTGTTATTACTTAAAACACTGGTCCATCTTTAATCATGCACCCCATAATGATCTAGTGTCAAGCTGGAACTCCATAATTATCTTCCACATGAAGATATGCACCTTTAATTAATTAAATAACTCTCACTGAGTTAAACTAAATGTAACTGAGTTGAACTGAATGTAACTGAACCAAATTGAATGTAGCTAAACCAAAGTGAATGTAATTGAACAGAACTAAATGTAATTGAACAGTAACTGAATGTAACTGAACTGAATGTAATCAAACTAAACTGAATGTAACTTAACAGTAACTAAATGTAACCAAATAGTAACTAAATGTAATTGAACTGAACTGAATGTAACTGAATAGAACTAGTGCTTCTCCATCAGTGTTTATTTCCAACAATCACTTGCATAAGTTAAGGAGTTGAACCCTTAATTAACTAAACTTGTTCACCATAATCGTAATTCAAATTCTCTCTATGTCTCTATGCTTATATTAAATATCTCTACATGGTCCATATGTGTTTTCATTAAATAGTCATCTTTATCATATCATACTCATAAGATCATTTCCAAACCTATGATCATATGTATTGCCCCGGGTCATATAGTCACATGCTAAAGTAAATCACTCTAGGGGTAGCTAATCCCCAAATGAGACTTGTAGAACTTGTTGACCATGACTAGCCATACATCACATAGTAAACCACACCACCTCACAACATAAGGATATTCATAGGACTACACAAGCCTACTGTCCACCTCAATCATATGAGGAAATTCGTAGGGCTACACAAGCCTACTATCCACCTCAGTCATATGAGAATATTCATAGGGCTACATAATCCTACTATCCACCTCAATGACATGAGGATATTCGTAGGGCTACATAATCCTAGTGTCCACCTTAATTATATGAGGATATTCATAGGGCTACTCAATCCTACTGTCCACCTCAACCACATGAGGATATTAATAGGACTACACAAGTCTATTGTCTTGATATTACTCACAAGACTGGAGAATGACTCTTGATGCTGTAATCTCAACATATTTTTTACCATGAAAAAAAAACATGTATACTGGTATCAACAGTTTTCTATTTTGAGGGTGTTTTGGTTCTTTTAAATGCACAAACCATCATTTTTATGGCTAGAGTTCTCACCCTTATTATAAAGTTCGTGTTTCATAGAATAAGTGGTTTGTCGTATAGGTTTAACATTTGGATAGGTGTTTATATCATGTTCGACAATACTAGGATCGATGCTCGACATTTCTTCATATGACCAAATGAAAACATCATGAAACTCTTTGAATAGAGCAATATATTGTGTGATTTCCTCCGTAGAGCAATTGGCACCTATATTATTTTTTTCAATGATACCAGGTTTCATGGATATATTAATAGGAATGGTTTTTGAAATATTTTCCAAATTTCCTTCCGAAAGCACGTTGTGTGTTTGGACAAAGAATTGGTACCTTTTCATATCATCATCAAGCTAAAAAATTCTGGGTTTGACCTCTAATGAATCCAATTTAGAAATAAATGATGATCGATGATGCATGTCCTCGCAAGGTCGTTTTGATATATTCATGAATTTCAAGATAACTTCATGGAATGAAGAGGTTTGATCCAATAGTTCATGAGTGTTGGGAGTATCGATAGCACATATGGTCGATGTGTACGGATCATATTCCTTCTTTGGAGAAGGATTTTGATCCAGTTCTCCCGAAGCATTTTGAATTTCTTGGTATGAAATTTTTATAGAAGACAAAGGTGTACTACTCATAGTTTCATCAAGTTTTTTTAACCATTTCCTTTCCTTAACTATTTTTAAATTGGACGTCCTCTATCATATCTCCATCTAATGAATTTGAACCCATCATTGTACTGGATTTGGTAAAAATGGTTAATGGAAAGTAAACTTTCGACGTAATGGAGAAAAATGGAGCAGTTTGAGGGGTAGATATTGGTGGTGGGATTGTGAAGGTTCCCATGAGGGAATATTCTTTGAACATCTAGAATCCCACATATTGAATCATTGTTTTTGAATTAACCACAAAAGGTACATTTAAGTGGATACTAGTTTCAGTTTTGCAGTAATCTAACTGATCGATTGTAACAATATTCTCTAGGTGGGGAACCAAATTACTCAAAATATTGAAGATAATATCGTCGTCATTGCATGTATCCAACTACATCCCAATAGAATATCATAATCTATGGGTGCATCCACTACCTCAACATCAACTTGAATTGTTTTACCTCCCAATTCTATTGGGAAAGCCATAATAAGTACATGAGGCAAGAACAAGTGTCCTTCAAATTATTTGAGTATTGTGTGGGATGGTGTCAAAGTGGGTGATCTTAAGTCTTTCCAACATATTAATGACATGACATAAGTAGAGGCTCCTTCATTGATAATAGTTCAAAAAATATTCATCCCATGTGAAAGCACTTTAATCTGAAAAGCGACATGTGATGGAAACCTACATGTTGAATGTGCTAAGTCAAAGGTGATCAAACTAGTATCAATCAGATCGATTGTGCCAATGGAAGAAAATAGTGATTTTCTATGAGTTGGACAAATTTTTAATACCTCCAAGGCCAACATAGAACAAGGGACTTGAGCTAAGTCTTCCATTATATTATAGTATTGAGCTGCTCTCAAATTAGGATTATGAATTGTTTTACGTAGAACCCCTTTTGCAGGTTGAGGCACTATGTCAATTGTTGGTTTCTCGATGGTAAGAGAGATATTTAGCTATGATCCCGATGGGTATGCGACACTAGGTGGTGTGTCATATGAATGATCCTTTGTTTGAACATTAACCTCATGATCTAATCCAAATATGTTGGCAATAGGTGGAATTCCCCCTTGCAGAGGGTTTTCTTAGTTTCCCCCTTATGGAGGTATCAGGGTCACAAAAAGCTTTTGTTGTTGCTATAGAAAAGGTTAGTCAAAACAAAAGGTTGGTGTGGCCCAATGCATTGAGGTTACACTGGTGAATTTCATCCATATGAGGGAATAGGTGAGTAAGATGATCTCCTTGACAAATTTTGCAAGGATACTTGTTTTTTGATTTCTCTTGATTTCCTTCCATTTGATTATTCATTTTAGGTGCATCTCCTATCCTAGAATTAAGATTTGGATTTTTCTTTCATTTCTTCTTTTTCTCTTTCTTCTCTATGGCTTGTACTGTGAGGATTTACAAATTTTGGGTAGGATTTGTAGGCTGTTGATTTTCCTCACCAGTTATGGGTTGATATGTTTGAAAAGATACTTATCTAATTTGTTGGGTAAGTCGATCAATTTGACTGACATAACCAATCACACCATAGGAATGAGGTCCTTTTAGTGTTCTGGCTAGATCCAAAGTAGGTCTCGCAACATGAGGTATTAAATCATAAAGTGTTCTTGATTGTGAATATATCAAATCCATTTATTTGGATCTCTGAATGAGTTGTCCTTCATCCATGACTCCTGATATAGCTACATATTTGGAAAGAGTACGAAATAATGATTTCACAAACCAGTCTGCTAAGAATTAATATGGGATTTCTGTTGTAATAAGCCTTCGGTGTCTCCTCCACTCATGTATATGATCATACATGTGAGTAGAAGTGGATTACCTATGAAAAGTCAAAAGTTCAGTACCCATCTCATAGCATATAGGTAATTGACAGTGTGTCAATATTTCCATGGATAAAGATGAAAAATATGTGGATGTATTGTTGAAATATTGTAACTTCAAAGAATATTCTATATGTATGTTTTTGTGGTCCCCGATGATCCTACCAGGAGAACCACTTGTATTACATTGTACCTCGATGCTCCTAATCGGAAGAACTAATAAGAGTCATGAGGTAGTCCCCTCTAATTGTAAAAGTGGGTCATCAGCACCCCAATGTGGTTACTTGAGCCTACATGTCTAACTCGAGCCTACATGATTTAACTCGAGCCTACATGTCAAATGAGTTAACTTAAGTGAACGAATGAATATAAATAGAGGTGTAGTGCTCCTCATTTGAGACACGCACTCTCACTTGTATAGTGCATTAGTGGAGAAGAGAAGTAGCTGGAGAAGGAGGAGGATCAGGATTTGATCTCCTTGCTCGTTTTATCTTTTATCTTTTTGGTGCATCTATATTGAGGAAGCTTTTGCTGGGTTTTTCCATTTAGGGTTTTCTCAGGATAAATCTTTGTGTTCCTTTTGTATGGTTGTGCTTGTCTATCTCTCAGTGATCCTGTTTATATGCTTTTGTTATGAAAATGAAATGAAATACTAATGTCTTAGCTAAGAATATGAAAATTTAACATGGAATCAGAGCTAACCTGAGAAGAAGACATTGTGCAGCTACAGAAGCTAGGGCTTATTACTTTTTGGGTCTCTCTCCACAACCCATCAGCAAAAGTATGCTAGGATGACTCTCCATTGAAGGGCACATCTTTCTGTCGAAGCGGAATTCAATTCTGAGCATTTTCAGTTTTCGATGTGGAAATTAGGGCTTTCTACAGAAGAGGAATTTTTGAGTGAGACCAGAATAGGATTGTTCTCCTCATCAAAACCGAAGTTTAGAGACCTGGATCAAGAAATTTGGTTGGGTAAAACTATGGAAAAGTCAAACCCTAGTTTGACCCCGAGCTAGAAAAACCCCAACTACTAAAACTGCTACGTTTTGGTAAATTCACTATATTCCAATATTGGCGAAGAATCAAGAGATGAAAATTGCAAGGGCCAAAGATAAAATCTTTATGAACACTGTATCCAAAAATCATCCTCATATTCACTGTATTCCAGGAGATATGTTCTCTCCAAGTTAGGGTTCCAGCCTCTTCCAGAATTCATCCCTAAACAAGACACCTAGGGAGAATTGAAATATCTTGGGCTAAAGAGGTCCAAATGGAATTCCTAAAGATTTTCTAGAAATGGAACATACTCTAACTTCGGTTATCCGAATATCAGACTCAAAAGATGAACCAGTGACACGTGGCATGCCATAAAACTTCGCTATTCTGAATAGTCCTGTAATAGGTCACCTTGGGAAAAATATCATAAATCCCAAATGGTGAAACCAATTCTGATGAAAACTACGGTGTTGGATCAGGGACATGTGAGGTTATCTCCATAAACAATTTCAGACAGAGAGGAGTAGAAATGTTGGAGATATCACAGAAATAGTAACAGTAATTTCTGCAGAAGAAATTGGAAAATTAGGGCTTCCTGTTCCGGGAGCTCCCCTCCACTGTTTTAAAAAATGGAGTACATTGGATAGCTCCATTTGAAGATATCTATCTGTCTATCCAATCAGATTTGAAATATTCCAATTTTTGAAATTAGGATTTCTATGACAAACCCTAGATCAGCCAGCTCCGGAACCAGGACGGACACCTCAAATCGGTAAGATCTAATCCTTTGCTATGTTCATTTGAGGTTCTCATTTCAAAGTGATCTATCACATTAGCTTGATGATAAGCTTGGTGAAGTTGACAACTTCCAAGCCTAGAAGTATATGATCTCTCTGAAGAAAATGAATTGGACACCTACATGAGCATAGAGGTTCTAGTTTCAAAGGAAGATGAGGCTAGAAGCCTTTCTCAAGAAGAACTTGGTCAAAGCCCAGAAGATCATTGTTGATTCAGTCATGAATCAACTTGTACTACAAGTGTCTTCCCTAAAGACATCGATGAGGTTTGATTCCTTGACCAAGCTATTTGAAGGGAAGAACATAGATCAGAATATGACCTTAAGAAACCAGCTGAAGAATGTGAAGATCCAGAATGCAGAGACCATGCAGTCATAAGGATCTCTCAAATCAAAGAACAAATTCAAGCGGCGAAAGAAGAAGTGAAGAATGCAGAAGTAGTGATGGCCACCTTGAATGGCTTCCCAGGATCATGGAATTCATTCATTCAAGAAATGTGTTCCAGAAGGAAGTGATTACTTTCAGCAGACTTTGGGAAGAAGAAGAAGCTCGTCTCTGAAGATCAAGCTCTCATCTTCAAAAGAAGATCCCTCAATCAATGAGGAATATGAAGATCTCAACTATTGAAGAACTACCTATTGGATAAGAAACGATGCTATCATGAATGAAGAAGATGATGAAGCTGAAGACTCAAGAAGGAGTATACCCATGAAACAAATAAAGATAAGTATTCAATTGTCATTTCATGATATTGTTTTGTTATACATTTGATTTTATTCAGTTGATGTATTTTTTGCATTAATGACTGTATACTACTAATATGCATGTGATGGGTAAGTAGCTCATGGTGCCATACAACTCTCCATTGCTACTTATCAAACCTCTTTGCTGACATATTGGATTAGTGCACAATCTCAATAATGTCATGGTAGAGATGGAAGGCATCTAGAAAGTTTATGTGAGATATGGATGAATGTTGTATTGACTAAACAGTTGCATGATGCATAAGAATTTGTCGTTTTATGAAATAGTTCTAACCATGCAACTGGTGCATTTGAATTGTAGGAAAGGTCATGAACAACCTCCTACAATAAAAGAAGGATGAGACTTGTTCCAAAGAACAAGTGATGACAATTCAAGATCCACTCCAATAAACATGAATCTAAATCTCCTAGGGTCAGAGACACCATGACGGAAGAAAGAGCTTCAGAGAGTGGTAGATCCACCTTGAAGGATGAAGACCACCATGGGTACAAGAGATAACTCAATATGAAGAAAATAATTCTATGAAAGAAGCTATGATCAAATAATAACAGTTGATCACGGGGAATGATGTATACGATATGATGGAACAAGTGTACAAAGAAAGGTTCGTGATTCTCCCCAGAAAGAAGAGACTATGACATGACATGCTCTATTGACCAGTATATATCAAGCATAGAACCACTTGTACATAATGAAGAGGGAAGATGATACTCCACTTCAGGGGGAGTGACTACAGAAAATTATATCTGAGTTCGACATGGTACGACATGATGGATAGCTTTGTGATGGATCAATACTTTACCAAGAGTAAAGTGGGTTCCAACCTTCAAGGTTGAATGCAAAAGACTAGGATATGTTGATGACCTGAGAAGACAAACTCATAGAAGATGTTGTGATACTAGAATGATGTTTGGGATATAGTACTCAAACCAGAAAGCAAGAATGTGGTATCTTCCAAATGGATTTGCAAGATAAGATATGTTGCTGATAGAAGTAAGGTAAGAGTTGTGGCTAGAGGTTTCTATTAGAAAGAAGGAATTAATTCTGAAGAGACACTTACTCCAGGAAGCAAGGTACACTTCCTTCAAAACTATCATGGTAGTCTCTTCCATGATGAAGTAAAGACAAGCCTTCCTTAATGGTATGATTGAGGAATATTTTTACATCGAATAGTCACGAGGATTTGAAGTTGAAGACAGAAGGAATCAAGTATGCAAGTTGAAGAAGGCCCTCTATGGCCTGAAGCAAGCTCCCAGAGCTTGGTATGGAAGAATAGATAGTTTCCTGATGAGCATGGGATTTGCCAAGAGTAAAGTTGATCCTAACATTTCCTAAAAGGTTGTAGAAGATGTAACTGTCATTCTATTACTATATGTGGATGACTTATTCTTGACAGGGAATGAGAAATAGATCATGGAAAGAAAGAAGAAACTAGCAGAAGAATTTGAGATGAAAGACCTTGGGTTAATGCATTATTTCCTAGGTCTGGAAGTAGGGAAAAGTTCAGAAGGAATCTTTCTCAACAAGGGAAAGTATGTGGAAAAGATATTGAAGAGATTCAATATGTTGAAATGCAAAGTCATGGCCACACCCATGGACTCCAACCTGAAGCCATTAGCTGATGACTCATTAGATTTAGTGGATGTGACTCACTACAAACAGATCATTGGGTCATTCATGTACTTAACAAATACCAGACCAGACATTTGTTTTGCTGTGAACACCTTAAGTCAATATCTTGTTCAACCAAGACGGGTTCACTTAGTAGCTGCAAAACATGTGATGAGATATCTGAAAGGGACTATAGAATTTGGTCTATACTATGATGGTATCCATGAGTATAGATTGTATGGCTACACAGATGCATATTGGGATGGAAGTATCTCAGACAAGAAAAGCACATCAGGTTTATGCTTTTGTTTTAGGTCTACTATAAGTTCATGGTTTAGCAGGAAACAGTCCAGTGTTTCTCTTAGCACGGTTGAAGCAGAATACATAGCAGATTGCTCTACTAAGTTGTGAACACATATGGCTTCAAAAGCTGATATCAGGTCTCTTTGACCTGAAGATGGACACAACAATGATTCTATGTGATAACCATAGTTGTGATGACAAAGAACCATGTGTTCCGACGTAACACGTAGAAATCCGGTATTTCTACATGCAAGGTAAGATGAAGATAATGAACTGTAGATGCAGATGATGGTGATTTAGTATTTCTATACTGAATATAGAGATGATGATGTTTCAGTATTCCCATACTGAAGATATAGATGATGATGATTTCAGTATTCCCATACTGAAGATATAGATGATGATGATTTCAGTATTCCCATACTGAAGATATAGATGATATTTTAGTATTCCCATATTTCAGTATTTCAGTATTCCCTAAAGTGATAGGGAGTGATTATCCCGTAATTGTATCCGGTGACTTCGGTCATCGAGAATGTGGTAGGATTGCATCATCCTTGGACTTAGTCCTAAAGTGATAGGGACTGATTCTCCCGTAATCAATCTGGTAACTTCGGTTGTCAAGAATGTGGTGGGATTGTATCATCCCTGGACTTTAAGTCCAAAAATGATCCAAAGACTTTCTGTCTTTGAGTTTTGGATTGCAGGTTGTTGCTGCTGATGATGATGCTGTACTGATCAAAAGATCAGAGTATGATGATGATGACGTACTGATCGAAAGGTCAGAGTATGATGATGACGCACTATGATTATGATGTTTCTGATCGAAAGATTAGAGTATGATGATGATGTTTCTGATCAAAAGATTAGAGTATGTTGATGATGTTTCTGATCGAAAGATCAGAGTATGATGATGATGTTTCTGATCGAAAGATCAGAATGTGATGACAATTATGATCGACATATCAGAATATGATGATGATGATGTTGCTGCTGATCAAAAGGGCAAAGTGTTGATGATATTGTTGATCGAGAGATCAAAGTACTGAAGATGTTGCTACTGATCGAAAGGTCAAGGTGCTGAAGATGTTGTTGCCGATCGAAAAGTCAAAATGTGAAGATGTTGCTGATCGAAAGGAAAAAATGCTGAAGATGTTGTTGTTGATCAAAAAAGTCAAAGTGCTGAAGATGTTGCTAATCAAAAGGTCAAAATGCTGAAGATGTTGTTGCTGATCGAACAGTCAAAGTGCTGAAGATGTTGCTGATCGAAAGGTCCAAGTGCTGAAGATGTTGCTGATCGAAAGGTCCAAGTGCTGAAGATGTTGTTGAAAGATCAAAATGTTGAAGATGTTGCTGATCAAAGACTGAAGATATTGCTGATGATGAAGACTAAAGATTGAAGATGAATACTACATGATGTTGAAAAGCTTCCAATGATTTATAGATGTGTTACCCTGCTGATGTTGATGATGTCCCCTATCTCTACTCTTGTTGTTGTTGATGTTGCTGTAGAATACCCTTCTCGTTAAGGGGGAGTGTTGAAATATTGTAACTTCAAATAATATTCTATATGTATGTGTTTTTGGTCCCCGATGATCCTACCGGGAGAACCACTTGTATTACATTGTACCCCGATGCTCCTAATCAGAAGAACTAATAAGAGTCATGAGGTAGTCCCCTCTAATTGTAAAAGTGGGTCATCAGCACCCCAGTGTGGTTACTTGAGCCTACATGTGTAACTCGAGCCTACATGATTTAACTCGAGCCTACATGTAAAATGAGTTAACTTAAGTGAACGGATGAATATAAATAGGGGTGTAGTGCTCCTCATTTGAGACACACACTCTCACTTGTATAGCGCATTAGTGGAGAAGAGAAGTAGTTGGAGAAGGAGGAGGATCAAGCTTTGATCTCCTTGCTGGTTTTATCTTTTATCTTTTTGGTGCATCTATATTGAGGAAGCTTTTGCTGGGTTTTTCCCTTTAGGGTTTTCCCAGGATAAATCTTTGTGTTCCTTTTGTATGGTTGTGCTTCTCTATCTCTCAGTGATCTTGTTTATATGCTTTTTTTATGAAAATGAAATGAAATACTAATGTCTTAGCTAAGCATATGAAAATTTAACGTGTATTATGAGGAAATTCAATGTACCATTTCGTAGTGGTTCCCATGAGGGTTCGCTAAAACAAACTCAAACTAATACTATCATCAACTAGGGAATTTGATAAACACCATAAGTGAAATGTATTCACATGATTGGACGGATCATCCCCTAGTCTTCCATCGAATTTGGGTATGTCCGAAGGAAGCTTGGATGGTATGGTTATTCATCCATTCATATGTAGAACAGGATCATTGGTTAGTTGGGCAAAATCTTGTAGATACAATGCGGCTATAAATGGTGACATGATAGGTGGGGACATAGATGTTTGGTACACAAGTGGAACCTGATAATTCCATTGTCATGGGGTTCGATTAACATTCCAAGGTGGATTTCTTCCTTGAAAATGAGGACCCCAAAAAGATTGGTTATTCTCAAGAGCTTTTCCATTCCATTGTGGGATGGTATTGAAAGGTGAATTCCCCCCTTGTGGATGTGGAATCAAGCAAGGTTGATATTTTCCTGGGATTTGACTAGTCCATGAATATTGTCCATGTACTTGAGAAGTATTCCAAGGTGGATTTCCTCCCTATGGGGGTAGGTTCCTGGAATATTGGTTAATTCCAATACCCATACCACTCATGTTTGGAATAGGATTGATAGGTGGAATGCCTGTTGGCATAGTGGTTGATGGGAGTGTAGGATTTCCCCTAGAAATTGTGATAGGATTAGTAGGAGGATAATTCGTTGGGAAATTTCCACTCATTTGCGGATGATTACTCTAATTTCTATTCAAGTTCCATGCTCCATTATTTCCACCAAGAATATTACCATTTCACGGTGTATGATTTCTCCTAGAAGTGGAACCTAGATAAGTATTCAGTTGACAAAAGGATTCATATTAATTCCTTGTATGTTTTGACTTTGATGAGCCCCACCATATGGGAAACCCATATTTGGTAAGGTACATAATCTAGTAGGGATACATGTATATGAAGTTGTTGTGCTTCCATGATTGTAACTTGGAACTATACCAACTGGCATTGAATTGTTGGTTGAACTTATGTTATTTATAGGTACGTTAACTAGTGGGATTGGCATTAGGGTTGAATTGGATGTATTACCTCCTCTAACTACAGTTTGAGGTTACATTGGTATGGTTCCTAGATATTCTAAACAATCCAAAGGGTTAAGTGTATAACTTTACATGTGATTAAAATATGTGAAAAGAGGTTAATGTTATCCATTGATTCACTTACAACAAGTATTACTGGGTCTAAAAGATTCAAAGGTGGATTAGTAGGACCTCATGTATGGTTTTCTATTGTTTCAATTTCAAATGGATCAAAATTATCAATTGTTTCTGTAGATGGTTCGGGATTAGGTTGATGTCATTCTTCTCTATTACCATTAATTAAACTTAAAAATGGTTTAGTCACAAAGTCTCTTGAGTTTTGTTTTTGTATTCATCTCTATGTTTTAGCGAGGCCTTCAAGTTCTAGTGACACACCTCGCTGGTCAAGAGAAAAAGCCACTTTGACGTTTCAATTTTTAGAATTGAAATATATATCAAATGTAATCAAACAATACTAAAGGAAATATAGACTCCAAGAAAAATAAAAGCGTCCACACCACTAAAAATTTCCTAAGGAAGCAACATGCAAAATTCTTTCCAAAAAATCGAAGTTTAGTGAAAAATTGGGTTTACAGGGACTTAAAAAATAGTAAGTATTGAGGGACATCATGACTAAAAAATTACTAAATAGTAAAGGTATGAGACAAAATTACATTGTTCTTTAATCACAAAAGGTGCAAGTGTTAGCTCTTGGCTACTCACCCTCCCAAGGAGATAAAAAAACCTTGTGTACGATTCAGGTATTGCAAGTGTCCCCCACTCATAACAACCTGTGTGATAAACTAGGAAAAGAAATTATGGTTATGAGTTCACAATGAGTGGGTGGGAATAACAATTGTCAGTTTAGGATAACTCACATAGACTAGATATTGCAAGAAAGTGATTTAACCCCGAGGACTTGTCACTTAATTGAAATATTGTAATGTGCTCGTATCCCACCAAATAAGAAAGGGGGTGGGTACCACCCTTACTAATTCAGATTGACCTCGTGCTTAACTCATGTGTTAGAAGCATGTTCCCTTCATGCACTCTTTGTTACTAATGGATTTGATTTCTCTTTAATCAAATTTCAAGTTTGTGTGGCCTCCGAGTGTTAACTCACCATCTTAGTCTAAATACCTAACCTAATATTGTTGGTGATATAAAAAATAGATGATTTATTTATTTTAAAGGTAATTCGATTAGTTTCAAGGAGTGGTGGTGAAACTGATGGTGTTGCGACTCACAATACTGAACCAATCCAATGCATAGATGCTTTTAAATCTATATTTTCATTCAATGAATTACTTACACTAAAATCAAGGTAAGAGGTTTATTTGATAATATTTCAAAGATGCATGTATTTCCCACTTTTCAAATGTTTAAAAACAAATATCCCTAAATCAAGTAAAATATTCAATGGCTTGAAAAAATGTTATGCAAAAAACTTTAATGAGTCTTTGAGGTTTTTGAATCAATTTCTTTTTCTTTAAATAACTTGTTAAGGTTTGTTCAACAATTAACTTAGCATAAAAGTGCTTCCAAATATTTACACGAGGGATCCTTGTTTCTTGTTCATAAGATCACCCAAAAGTGCGGGTGAAGAGGATACGCAGGGCCCTTTAGAATTCTATGAAAAAACACCTATTCCACCCGAGATATTTTTTTGTCGTTCACAGGACCACCTGAAAGTGTAAGTGAAAAGGATACACAAAGGTCAAGATATATATTCTTCAACAACAAAGTCTACATCATTACATGTGAGATCATTGTTTCTCGTTCACAAGACCACCTGAAGGTGTAAGTGAAGAGGATATACAGGGCTCGAAATTCTGCTAAAATTAATGCTAGACTATTATACTTGAGATCCTTATTTCTCTTTCACAAGATTTCCCGAAGGTGAGAGTGAAGAGGATATGTAGGCCTCAAACAAAATTTATGTAAATAATTCTGAGAATGACACACAAACTCCTCTAATTGTCTTTCAAAAAATTCAAATTAATCTATCCAAAATAAAAAATTGCTTGTTTAAGCCATTTTCTTATGTTTTGGAGGAGAAATTTATGAATTTATCTGAAGTGAGAAGTCCAAATTTTGAATTTTTTTGTGAATATGATTTAATTGATGGTCCTAACTGTGTCTTGACTATGATTTCAAAATGTGTATTTGATCAACACGTATATGTAATTTCAAAATCAAAGGGCCTAACTTTCATGAGTTCAAAAACATGTGATGTTCTTCATTCCTTGGTAAATTTTATTTGCAAGAAGTGATTTGAAGGTACCAAATTAATAAAAAATTCATGTAATAATAGTGAAATGATGGATCCAAAAGAAAAGAAAAAAACCTAATAAATTCATATCTAATAAATATTCAAAAGAAACTACAAACAAAAACTAAAAAAATACCAATGAAAGGGATCTTCCAAGTTTTTCTAAAGAAGGCTTAAAGCATCCCAAATTCAAATGAAAATCTCACAAATCCTCTCAATCTTGCTTCTAATAAGTCCTAACATGTCCTAAAATGTGTTTGGTTGTCATCTTAAGGTCTGCAGAGTCGACCTCCATCCCAATTGAAAGCCTAAAACAATGATTTAATTTTTTTTAATTTTTCGAGCTAGATACATATAAATCTTTCAAATATTTGAAAAATCCTCAAATATGAGTCAAATTAGATGAAATTAGTGTCTAAAATCAAGTAGAGGGATTCGTAATCTTTCCGCAACAAAAACAATCACTCAACACAGACAAGAAATGAGGATCTTATGCCCAACATACACACTATGTGCAAAACGCGATTGTGTATGAATTGCACCTGCATTTTTCCAAGAGATATGTGACTTTATCTAGACTGCACCTGCATATTGTTTAGGGAAGACATGACTTTACATAGCCTTCACCCGTGTATTTCTAAGAAACCCAATATCTCATGTAAATTTTCAAAAAAAATGGCAGTGTAAGGGTTTATCTAGGATAGATTTAGACTCCTAAGATATATCAAGGTGTATAAGGACATAAACTAAGTATAAATTGAAAGATCAAAAGGAAAGAAACACCCATTAATGAGGAAAAAATATCAAGAAACCAATAAATTAAACATTAAGTCACTAGTATGGTCGCTAATCTGTTAGTGGGGTTTCTATAGCTGAAGCTATATCCTACTCTTCTATTTCTATGGGGTGAATGAGGTCCAATCAAAATAAAACAAACCAATTATCACAGTGATCCTAAGATCTTAATCTTTCTTTCATAGAGTTTGAGAAGGGCGGGAAGGGAGGAGAATACCTCTTGTAGCCTTCAAGTTTGATGGAGTTTCTTCACGGTTTGTCTTGCATCTAAGTTCACACCTACAAATCTCACCATAAAAATCCTTCCTACTATCCTACCAAACTATCTTTAATAAATATAGGTTAGATCTAGTTTCCTACCAATTCTAACTTAACATAAAACTTGAAGGAAAAACATTGAACAAGAATTGGGAAGAAAACTGAATTGCTTCATAATAGATAAACATGAATAAATATTTACAAACCTTGTAGCTGACTTCCTTCTACATTTCCTATACCTACTCCTCTACCACCCATGCCTTTGATGCTCCAAAACGTTTGTAGTAGAAAATCCATTTCTATCCCTCAAGTCCTTGAGCATGCCTTTGCTCTCAATTGTGTCTCATCTAATTCACCTCATATGCCTTTCTTATATAGCATTGGAGTTTGTGCACCCAATCACTAACCATGAATGTGGGATTTAAGATTTTTTATGGTTTTTTATTATTTCCTTAAAAAACCCACTTTACATAGGTTTTTAGGCATCAAACTTGCTTTCCAGTATTTCCAAGACAATTAATACACATGTTAGGCATTTTTTCCACTGTATGAGTTATATGCACTAGGTTTTGGCCCTTAAGTGGTCATGGACTTGGCCTCTCTAGAGAAACATTTGTATTTAAAGTGTTCTTCCTTTATGGAAGTAGTGGTCAAATGAAAGATTAAAGCTTTCAATTGTTTTGAAATTTTTATCTTCATGTTGTAGGAGAAATAGAAATATGTTTCCAGAACATCACTTTCTAGGGTGTTAATTTTATTGTTAACAATCTTAAAACTCATGTGGTATAACGTATAGTCTAATCCAAAAAAAAGATGCAGAAAATTCTTATTTTTCAGGACAAAATCTTTCTATCGAGTCCTTAAATACAAAACAACAGATATCATTCAAACACCCAATTTGTGTCCCCCATACTAGTAAATATCATTGTAATAAAACCTTTGGATCTCAATTTCATATCTTCACATGGTGTTTTGGTTTTAATTTTGTCTCAGTCCACCAGCTAAGACCTTGAACTCCATTGGCCAAAAGCCCGAAACTTCCCTATCACAAGATAGTCCGTCATATATTGAATGTAATCTCCTATCTTGGGAAAGGTAACTTCATGTCTTGGAATATAATTATCTTATTTCAAGATACATATCATTTGTGAATGAAGATCTGTTTCTAGGCTAGAGGCCCCAACTATTGTTCAATGCTCCAAATGTGGATTCCCTATCAACCCTCCCTTCCCATAGGCGACACCTCAACCAATTCATTTCTCTAGCCATTCCCCTGTGGTCAAGGAGCCTCCAACATGTCACATTAATCACTTCTTAGTAGTTTGGAGCTCCACCCCCTCCTTCTCCCGAGCCCACGGGGTGTGCAACATTACTTATTAAACCAATAAAAAACATAGATCACAACAAAATCTAACCTTCACAAATTATTTAAAAATTGCAAATTATCTAACAAAATTATAAATCAAAATCAAAGGAATTTAAAAGATTAAATTACATCCTACTTACTTTTTATTTTTTCAAATACCATTTATAAAATTAAAATTAAAATAAACCATTTAAATTTAATAAACAAAATAAAAACTTATCACAACTAATTTTATGAAAAAATGAATAAATTAACACGATTAAAAATATAATATTGAAGTCTATGCATCTTTTAAGGCTATCTTACCATAAAGGGCTCTAAAGGGTTCAAAGGAAGACTTCCTGTGTACACAATTTCAATGCTTTTATTTCATTTTGAATTAAATGAAGTTGTAAATCATATTAACTTTAAATAAAATTGTAAATTATCTTTAAAACCTTTTTGTAGCTTTTAAAAAAAATATAAACAAAATTTAGCAACAAAGTTGCATATTCCCTTCGTTAAGATTTGAAAGATTGAATGACGAGTTATGTAAAGAAATCCATGATCTAATCAATGGTCAATTTGATATTTTGCAAAGTACAATTAGAAATATTTTTGAACGGTAACTAGATATAGATCTCAATATATGTTTTAAATATATTTTAAATAAAATTTGTATTCAGTTTATAAGTTATAATAATAATAATAATAATAATCTATTTTTAAGGACACCAAATTGATGTATGAGACCCCTTGTTTGTGGGACAAGGGACCCCCTCTGCGCACTGCTAAAGTCTACAGAGGTGTACATACACTAAAATGAATAAACTTACTCATTAGTCAAGCCTACCTTGTGCAGGTTAATTAGGGCATTTCATTGTGAGCAAACGTAAGGGAGGTATCATGCTTCTTTCTTTGACGTTTAAATAGATAGAACGAATTCGCACCATATGTTTGTTTCTTTATGGATTCTGATCATTATTTTTCTACGAGGAGATTTTTGTGTATGAACCTCCAAGACCGGGTGCCCACAAGATAGTTTGGACACTGTTCTTGGTTAAGAGATCTAACGCTATAGTAGCTCTGTTTATTCCCAAACAATATCGGCCCATCGTGCTTCCCAACTCGCTGGAGAAGTATTGTACCAAAGCTTTTGGGCATGCTAATGCATTTGGACTGCCTCTGGGTGCCTTCTTCTTTTTTCAGCATCAACCATGAAAATAAGGAGGAGAATTAGAAGAGTCAATTTCCCACACACACCTATATTTGGCCCTGTAGAAGCGGGAACAAAACGCAAGATGGAAAATTCACCGAGAAAGTTCAGTGAATTAACGCTATACGATATATGATATTAGACGTCATATACGTTGAGTGCAATTTGAACATATTATGATATTATACTGTCCCTCAGTATTCTTTGATATTGTCATGCTGAAAATCCAATGAAACATATTGTGTCTCTAGTCAGTGGCATGCAACATGCCACACATAATAATGGATATTATATTTATTACTGAATAATAATGTAACCAAGTGTTCTTTTATAATATTCAAGTCACTAAATAAATTCCTTGTGGGTTCTCGGATATTGTAGTTGTTATGTTATCAAGGTGATGTGGGTGTCTATCTGTGTTCCACGTTAGTATTTCTGCAGAGAGGTGAAGCCAAATAAGCTTCCTCTTTTCTACTCTCCCAAATTAAGGGAGTTTTTAACATTTTAAGATTTCCTCATTTTGTGAGTGACGCATGTAGATGGACAAGATGGATAGATTAGGCATCTCTTGAAATAAGTGGAATATTGAAGCAGTAAAAAACCGTAGCTGCATTTGCCTAGAGGGACATAGATACACGAGAGCACAATTTACAGACCATTATCTTCGACTTATGAAAACTAAGTGCTAAGAATTGAATCTAGCTACCATTGGGAATAGAAACAGAGATTTGAATGTCATTGTGGAACAATTTATGTATATCAATTTAAGAGTAATGCAGAGTCTGGAGCCGAATTTCTAGGTAACATTTACTTTTCAATATTTTTTTGAGATTTTGTAGTTTTCAAGGTTGTCGTGAAAATTTTCCATGAAAATTTGGAGTAACTAGCAACAACCATATTACTAAGATTGATATGCTTGAAATAGGTAGGTCTAGAGGTATATATTTGACATATTGATAATGTTTTTTTACTAAAGAATGTGTCAATTACTTGTATCTAATATAACAACCACTTAATTTATGGTTGTTAAGCTCATAGTTGAAGTTAGGCTTGCAGTTGTATCATCATTGGAGTTAAGTTTAAAAGCTAATATAAAGCTTAGACTAAGCAGTATGCACATTAACTCGATACAATTCCCAACTCCTAGATGGAGTTAACTATCACATAAGCTCCACATTACCTAAGTGATTGTTATTGGTGCATGTTTTCACTTCAATCAAGGTCAACTTCTCATGCTAAAAGATGAAGTTCATCTAAATTTAACTTAATAGTTGTATCACTATTGAAATAATCTAATACTTATCCAATATAACCTTGATTAGAGTTGAAGTTAAGCTAATAGTTGTAAAATCATTGGAGTTAAGCTCATAGTTGTATCTAATAGTTAATCTAATATTTATCCAATATAACCTTCAAATTGCAATTCAAGTAAAAGTCATGAGTGGAGTTGAAGTTAACGTAATAGTTGTACCATCAATGTATTTAAGCTAATAATTGAATAGTTGTGTCTAACAATCTAAGAAGATGAAGTTTGATTTTTCCAACTATCACAATTTGTACATACCATATCTTAACTAAGCTATTTTTTATTTTTTTGAAATTGCAAATCATGAGTTAGACTAACCTCCTTTAAAAAGAATAAAAAACTTAATTATATCTATATGGAAAACCTAAACATGTAATAAGAATCGTATATTAGCTAGATGCTCAACTTTGAATTTTGAATAGATGCCCAACTTTGATGAATTTTAGGGGAAAATAATGCAAACAGAGAGAATGAATTAGGTGTACCAGCTTCATATATCTCTCGCAGACTTCTTGTCTTCATCGGTTCTGTCGATGTTGACCCCAACGAATTGCTTGATGGAGTCTGCTGTCCTCTTGGTGTACTTGTCGGTGTAGCTTGAGCTGCTACTTGTGTCGATGGTCCTTGTGCTGAACCATGTATTGGTGTCATGGGAGTCGACGGTGCTCCAACTGGTTGATTTACATGTGGTATTTGAACCACTTCCTCTTCCATATTGTCATTGTCAATGTTCGACACAATCTTGATATTTGTGTCGATGGTTCCATCGCATGATTCATTCTCGACAAATTGAACATCCCGACTGATTATCACTTTCTTTGTGACGGGGTCATACAACTTGTATGCTTTTGTGTCTTCTGAATAGCCGACAAAAATACATTTCTGTCCCTTCTTGTCTAGCTTCCTTCTCAGCTCGTCTGGAATATGAGCATATGCAACACAACCAAAAACTTTTAAATGTGAGACACTATGATTCATACCTATCCATGCTTCTTGGGGAACTTTGGTCTTCACACTCTTTGTTGGACATCGGTTCATAATGTATACAGCAGTTGTGACTGCTTCACCCCAATACTCATTTGGCAAATGCTTGGCTGCCAACATGCTGCGTGCCATCTCCATGATGGTTCTGTTCTTTCTTTCGGCAATACCATTCTGCTGAGGTGTATACCGTGTAGTGAATTGTTTCTGTATGCCATGGGTCTTGCAAAAATTCAGAAATTCATTTGAAACATATTCACCTCCTCTGTCGGTCCTTAAGATCTTGATGTGGTGTCCACTCTGGTTCTCCACGAGTGCCTTGAACTGCTCGAAATAGCCAAATGCATCAGATTCGTGTTTCAAGAAATATACCCATGTCTTTCTTGAGTAGTCATCAATAAAGGTTAGAAAATATTTGCAGTCACCAATGGATGATGTCTGCATTGGACCACAGATGTCAGAGTGCACAATTTCAAGTGGTGTGCGTGCTCTATAGGACTTTCCAACTGGAAATGTCTCTCTGTGCTGCTTGCCAAAAATGTAGCCTTCACAAACCCTCTCTGGTCTATCGATCAATGGTAATCCCTTTACCATATTCTTTGTGTGCAGTAGCTTCAGCCCACTAAAATTCAGATGTCCAAATCTGAAATGCCACAACCAGGATTCATCCTGAACTTCTGTCTGAAATGCAACTTGCAAATTAGCGCTGCAATTTTCTCTCTTGTCGAGGATCTCGATTGTTTCTTCATTTTCTGCCTTGAATGCAGCTTCTGTCTTTGTCTTCCCTTTTATGTCAGGAACTATCCTCAATGGAAACAAGTGGTTGTTTGTCATTGGCACTTTTGCTATCAGCTGGTCGCTTGGACGCTTGTCTTTGATCACACAGTGTTCATCTTCCATGTAGACTCTGTAGCCTTTTTGCAACAACTGTCCAATGCTTAACATATTATACATTTCAGACCTTCAACATGATAGATATCAGGGATATACTTACTCTCCCCCTGTTTGGTTATAATATCAATAGTTCCTTTTCCTAAGACAGTAACTTGGACATTGTTTCCAAGTGTAACATCAGTTTTAACTGAAGTATCTAGACTAGAAAATAGATTTAAATTACCAGTCATGTGGTTGCTGCATCCTGAGTCTAAGTACCATATGTCATGTGGACTTTCTTGAACAACATTGCATTCAAGTGGAGATGTCAATGCCATCAACATTACACCTGTTGAAGTGTTGGTGCTGTTTGAATGACTTGGGATTTGTCTTCCTTGGTCATATTGTTTCTTCCTGCATTCATATGCATAATGACCAAACTTATTATAGTAATGACATTGAATTTTTGATTTATCAAACCTCTGGCCACTTGGCTGACTTGGGTTCTGGTTATCTCCTCTGCCACCAACATTTGTAGGACTTCTGCCTCATCCTCCTCTTGAAGAACTTCTTCCTTTGCCTCTGAAGTTGTTTCTCCCCCTGCCTCTACCACGCCTTATGCATGATTGTGCTGCAAATGCACCTTCCAATGATGTCTGTGATCTGCTGATTCTGTGTTCATGATTGATGAGTGAAGCTTGCAGCTCATCAATGCTGAATGTCACCATGTTTGTGTGTTCCTCTGAGACTTCTGAGAATTTTTTCAACAACCCTTTGGTATGATACGGGTTCTCCATGAGATTTCAGTTGGTTTATCAACCCAACAAATATGGTGTAGAATGTGTCTACATTCTTTGAATCTTTCATGCACAGAGATTCAAAATATTTTCTCAGAATTTGCAGCTTGGATGTCTTTACCTTATCCAAAACTTGATAGGCAGTCTCCAATGTATCCCATGCTTCCTTGGCATTAATCTTTGCTGCTATTCTTGGGAGTATGCTCTCATGCATAGCTTGATGTATGAAGAACATAGCTTTTCCATCTTTCTTCCTCTGTTCTCTCAAGACATCTTTCTCAGCCTGTGTTAGATTGTTATATGCAGCCATGTCTGCTGGTACTGCATAACCATGCTGAACTATATCCCAGACATCTTGTCCTCTGAATAAATCCTTCATTGTTAAAGACCAATATTCATAATTCTTTTGTGTAAAACTTGGAGGTTGCAATGAACCAGAAGTGGAAGCCATTTTTAATTTTTAATTAACTTTCCGTAGAAAATTAATTTCCACCTTTTAAGACAAGATTTCTTTCCTAAAATATTGGGCTATTATAAACCTTGGTCTGATATAACCTTGATTTTATATAACCTCGCTCTGATACCAGATAGCCAAAACCGAGCCGACTAAACTTGGGTTTAGGCCTCAGTCAATATTTTAAAAGAAAATAATTTATTTCACTTTTTAACTTCGACCTGTTTTTACTGCGACCAAGTTAATACCTGCGATCAACTTATCTGCGGTCAAGTTGATTCCTGATGCAATCAACTTATCTGCGATCAAGTTGATGCCTGATGTGATCAACTTATTTGCAATTAAGTTGATGCGATCAAGTTGATGCCTGATGCGATCAACTTATCTGTGATTAAGTTGATGCAATCAAGTTGATTCCTGATGCCATCAACTTATCTGTGATTAAGTTGATGCGATCAAGTTGGTAGAATATGTTTCTTAGTCTAAAGACTTAAGAATTTACAAATGATTCTACCTGTGAGTAAAATGAAGTAAACTACCCACTTTTACAAATCCAAATAACTTATAATAAAAACATATGCCCAAATATATAGGAAGATTTGAATCGATCAAGGTGCTGGAAATTTCACACGGTGAGATTTTTATGGGTTCATGTTCTTTTACTTATCAGTAATTGTAAAAGACATTTACAGAAGTAAATCTGGAAATATGAGCGACCAAATAATCATAAATTCAACCACAAACTATTTCATATATTTAACTATGCGGAAATACAAAGTAATAGAAACTTGTATGTTACAAACTCGTCGGTCTACAGAGCTTCAGCTCTCCAACTAAATCACATGCACAGAAGCTTGAGCTTCGACTTCTCTTTCTCACCCGGAGTTCCTCTGCTGTCTAATGTCTCTCTTGTGTATGTGTTCCTGTGTTTTTTTATTTACAAATTACTTCTTCTATTTATAGGCAATCTGAAAATTGCTTCAGCATAGACCGACTTACTTGCTGACTTACTTTCCATTAAACACTGCAATAACTATCTACCTAACAACTTAGCTTTTGAAATAAATTCGATTGAATTACGCTGCCTACATGTGGACTTTTCCTTCTTGTCAGACTGACAGACAAGATCGTGGCTTGTACAGACTCTGACAGAGTCGGCTGGAGATCAAGTGCAGATCTGCAAATAATTACATTTTTCCAACATTTTGATGGCCCACACGAACGGTTGGTTGCTGGCTTCCAAATCCCTGGCCAACGCAACGGTTTGTCATTTCGATAAGAATATTTGGCTTCCAAATGAAACATACACCACGGAACGTGGTCTCTGAGAATTCAGCCATAGAACCAGCTCATCCTCATTGATGTCGTCCAATTTCCCTCTGCCTGTCTTTCCTGCATAGCTCAGCGAAAGCGCTGGACCTATAGACCAAATGGGATTCCCTGCCAGGCTTCTCAGGTGCCTTAGATACGCAGGCTCGAGGTCCTCGAATGTATTAATGAGCATTCCCCAGCCATGACTCAGCATTAGATACCTCCGGAGGAGGAACTGCTACAACGGGCTCGATATGTCGGGCTCAAATAAATTGGTGGCTATCTCGTTCTTATTTAATCTAAGGGGACTTGGCAAATACATGCTTAGAATGACACTGTCCCCATCTTTCTGTAACTCGTTGTGAGAGATCGAAGCTCCAAAGGAGTTTAATAGTGTCGTGACGAACGCCCCGCATGTATTGAAAAAAACTAGGGGAACACCATACTTTTCACCGGTCTCTAGAGGCCATAGCATGACGAAATCGCTAATAATACAAACCAGTGGAGAACGACCCATTCCTTGTTCTTGTTCTTGGAGCTATTCATGGAGCCAGCGTTCAAAGGGATCTACAAGCTTCTGGGCAAGATTGAAAATGAGATGAAGCGACTTGGAAGGAATGACATCGACGCTTTCGCGTCCCTCCGGCAGTCCTTGGACGATTGGTGTGGCAAGAACTAAAGCACGGATATCTAAACCGGCTGATTGAGCTTCAGCCATGGCTCCATCTAGACGGGAAGCGTTTGAAGGCATGGTGACATAGCTCGCTGTGGCACCATGTAGAGCCAGTAACCTAGCTAGATCGAGGAAAGGGATGAAGTGACCCAACCCCGGGAATGGAACCAATATGACGTGGGGCTTTTGGAAACACTTCATTGTAATTGAAAGCGAACCAAATACTAAAATGGGTACTTGCTAAAGCTGCTCCATTGACACATGAATTTATAGCATCTTGGCAATAAATAACATCAAATATCTAGAAAATGTTTGAAACTCCTATAACTGTGAGAAATTCTGGCACCGATATGGTGTGGGAATCTGAAACTCTTTTCTTCTGTTAGCAATGACGACACTTCATCCAATTGGAATGAAAAGGCATGAGACAGGGGTCATCGAGTCAGTAAAAAATAGTGAGCTGTAATAGAGCTATGCGTGAGCTATGAGTGATGTCATCAGTAGCAATTAGTTGAATTAAGCGTGTTAAGTGTTGCTAGCTATAACAGCTAGCTACAACACCATCTAGGGAGTATTGTTAGCAATGGCAGTGGAGTTGCAACAACCTTGAAGGAATAAAATTTATTTTGTAAGCTATGTTAGTGAGTCACAATCATCAAAGTACAAGTTTCCTGTAGGCTGTATTTTGAACTGTTAGTTAAGTTTTCAGTGTTGCTGTTGAAGAGAGAGGCACTCCCCAGCCTTCCCCACAGTAGTATCCGAGCATGATTAAGTTTCATCTCTTGGTTAAGAGCCTAGTTGAGTTTCATTGCTCATTTGTTTTTGAAATTGATTGAGATGGCTACTAGCAACAGTGTAGTGCATCCACAAATTCCTGTGTTGTTTGAAAGAAATTATGACACATGGTTTATCAAAAAGAGAACAATCCTGCATGCTTAGGATCTTTGGGGGTTTGTTACAATTAGATATCCTGAACCAGCTGATCAAGCGGTTGAGTTGGCTCTGACAAATATTGAACGTGTTTTTTTGAAGGAAAATCGAAAGAAGGATAATAAATCTCTTGGTCTTATTCAGCAAGGCCTAAGTGAATCTATTTATCTAAAGATATCAAGTGTTGAGTCGTCAAAGAAATCTTAAGACACTCTTGAAACGTGGTATCAAGGTGTGACCAAGGTGAAGAATGTTAAGTTGAAAAATTTAAGAAGAGACTTTGAGAATCTGAAGATGAAGGACAGTGAGACTATTGATAATTTCATGACACAAGTCATGAGTGTTGTAAACTAGCTACGACAGTATGGTGAAGACCTTATAGATTGGCGCGTGATCAAAAAATTGCTGAGATGTTTTCCAAATAAGTTTGAAGCAGTGGTCGTTCCAATTGAAGAATTTAAAAATCTTAGTCAGATGCACATTGATGAGCTAGCTTGTTCATTGCTTGCTCATGAATCAAGAATAAATAGGTATGATGATACTCCTTTAGAAAATGCTTTTAAATCTCATTTAAATGTTACTAGAGGTAGAGGCAGAGGAAGAGCTAGTAACAGAGGAAGAGGAGGACGAAGTGTTGGTCATAGTGACAATAGAAATGATGTTGAAAATGAAGAGAAGTTACAGTAGAGTACTCCTAGCAAGACAATCAGGAAATCATAGGTATGATAAATCTAAAGGTCAATGTTTTTATTGTAAGAAATTTGGGCATTTTTCTAACAAGTGTTGGAAGAAGCAAGTAGATACTAGTAAGTTGTCTACACACATGACAGAGGAAACTGAAAATGAAGAGAAGCCTATGTTTTTAACTTGTAATGTCACCCAAGAAAGTTCAAAATATATATGGTTTTGGACAACGCATGCAGCAACTGCATGACTGGAAAAAATGAATTATTTTCAAGTCTAGACACCAGCATTCAGTCTGAAGTAAAGTTGGGTAATGACTGTAAGGTAAAAGTTAATAGTAAAGGTGTGATTGTTGTGTATGCAAAATATGGTAAAATAAGAACAATACATGATGTTTATTATGTTCTTGGTTTAATGTGTAATTTATTGAGTGTTGGACAATTGTTGGAGAAAGAGTACATAGTATTCTTCAAGAAAAAGGTATGGACTATTTATGATAAATATCCAAGTAAACAGTGGATTGCCAGAGTAGAGATGACAAAGAATAGAATGTTTCCACTGACTATGAGAAATGATTTGACTAACTCTTTGAATGCTTATAAAACTATGAGTTTAGATCAATCATGGTTATGACATTTGAGATATGGCCATTTACATTTTGGTGATTTAGATTTGATACATAAGAAGCAGATGGTAAAAGGATTGCCGAGTATTGAGCAGCGAGCAAGCTCATGTGAAAGTTGAATATTGGGAAAGAATCATAGAGACGAATTTATTTCTAGAGTCTCAAACAGAGCAAAGGCGACATTGGAGGTGGTACACACAGATTTGTGTGGACCAATGCAAACACCTTATTTGACTGGTAATTTTTATTTTAAGTCTTTCATTGATTATTACAGTAAAAAAACTTGGGTGTATTTGTCGAAACAAAAATCTCAAGCATTGGATGTATTTAAAAGTTTTAAAGCTATGGCTGAAAAAGAGAGTAGCAGATTTATTAAATTCTTGAGATCAAACGGAGGAGGTGAGTATATGTCAAATGAATTTATGGATTTTTGTAAGTATCATGGAATTAAAAGGCAATTTACTATACGCTACACTCCATAGAAAAATGGTGTAGCAAAAACGAAGAATCGAACCATTATGAACATGGCTCGAAGTATGATGAAGGAGAAGGATCTTTCAAATGAATATTAGGGAGATGTTGTTACTTGTTCAGTGTACATCCTGAACATAAGCCCCACGAAGAACGTGAAGGATCGAGTTACTAAGCAAGATTGTAGTGGTAAGTGTAGAAACATATCTCATTTAAGAATTTTTGGTTGTGTATCTTATGCACATGTACCTAAAGAGTTGAGGAGAAAGTTAGATGACAGAAGTCAGAAATGTATTTTTGTTGGATATAGTGAATAATATAAAGCATATAGAATTTATAATCACATCACCAAGAAGTATGTAATTAGTAGATATGTGGTGTTTAAAGAAGAAGAAGCATGGGATGGGAGCATTGATAAATTAGTTGATGAGGAAGCTGTAACACCTCACGCAGAAGATGAAGAAGATGAACAGGGCACACATGGAGAAAAGTTGACTCCACATACACCAATAGCAAGGACACCTGCCAGAACGCCCTTAACTCATGAATATGGTAAACCATCAAGTGTTGGTGGATGACAAGGAATAGGATCGGAGTTAAGCAATGAATCAAATCCTACATTGGCATCATTAAGAAACATAGTTAGAGGTTAGAAGAGTAGAAGTTTAAGAGAACTGTATGAACAGAATGATGAAGTAGATCAAGTTTCAAATTTTACATTTATAGCATGCGATCCTGTAGATTTTGATGAAGATGTTAAAAAGGATGTTTGGATAAAAGCAATGGATGAATAAATTGATTCCATAGAAAGAAATAATACTTGGAATCTTGTAGATTTTCCTGATGATAAAAATTGTATTGGTGTCAAATGGATTTATAAAACTAGGCTAAATGCTGATGGTGATGTTGAAAAATATAAACCAACACTTGTAGCTCAAGGGTTTAGTCAACAACCTGGTATTTATTATAATGAGACATTTGCACCTATAGCGAGACTTGATATGGTAAGGATGGTATTAGCGATTGTTGCTCATAATAAATGCCATGTACATCAAATGGATGTAATGTCTGCACTTTTGAATGGATCTTTAGAAGAAGAGGTTTATGTGAGACAACCTCCAAGATATGAGGTTGATGGACAAGAATAGAAAGTATACTTATTGAAGAAAGCGTTGTATGGATTAAAGTGGGAGCCTAGAGTATGGTACAACATAATTAATGAATATTTGAATGATGAAGGATTCATCAAAAGTCCAAGTGAACCAACATTGTATACAAAGGTAAACAAAGAAGGTAAAATATTGTTTGTTTGTTTACATGTGGATGATTTTATATTCACTAGATATATTTCTGCAGATAAGTTTCGAAAAGCCATGAAAACAGAATTTGAGATGAATGATTTAGGATTAATGAAATTTTCCTTGGTATTGAAGTAATTCAATCTGAAGATGGTATTTTTATATGCCATTCTAAATATGCAAATGATGTTGTTATAGCGGATTTCACCACACTAGGTGAATCACACATTTAATGGCCTTCCCCTGTCCCGCTGCAGACTCATTAGCCCCTATGGACCACTTTTTGTCTTTTGATGTATCCTTGATCATCCCTAAAAACATAAGAAAATTGATATATGCGGCTTTTTCCCCGATAACCGCGTACATACGCGGATATTACCCCTATAGTCACGTACATCGGGATGTGTGCATAAATCCAAGTCCTTTTGGAGTTTTCCTTGACTTGGATCCAACTCATATGACTCCTGGCCTTCCATATGCATTGAGATCGTACGGATTCGACCTTTCAATATCCCTTTGAAAAGCTATATAAGGAACCCATTGGTACATTGAAAGCATAAGAGAGAATTGAGAGTAACGAAACTATAGTCCATTGTTGCCAGGATTTATGCTTGAGTCTGCATCCCTTTGTCCCTTGGAGCACTGTTGTGTTCTTCCCAAGCTTGCCTTTTTCTAGTAAGATTGCTATCGAAGTGATGGAGGATTGAGGTGGTGGAGGCCCAAGTGGGGGATTCAGTTTCTCCAATTCGCAGACGTGCCGTCAGAGGTTGTCACTTGTAATCTCTGATTCATATTAATAGAAATATCTTTTCCTATCCAGTAATATGTATTTGAATGAATATTGTTTCCATTGGAATATGTCAAATGCTTTTACATTATTGATTATATATGCTAGAATAGATCTAACACCATGAAATATAGTATGCTTGTATTGTTTACTTGTTGTTGAGGACATGTTATAACAATTCAAGCTGAAGATTGGAAAGCTCAATAGGCATCTACTTCAACCGTCCGGAATAAGGTACGAGGTTTCGATCCTTTAGTGTTAGATGTCTTTATTTCTATTGCATATTGGGAAAGATTGATTTCTGGAGTTTAGCTGTCTGTTGTGGTACCCCAAGCCATAGGAATTTCTCTCCGTAACAGAATTGGCGACTCCGCTGGGGAGTTCCTAGTAGTTGACCTTTGGGGATTGGTTTCTTGGCATTCAATGTATTTGAATTGCTCTCTCTCTCTTGTTTTTGTGTCGGGTATGGGGGCATGTATGCCTGGTAGAGTCTGACTGGTGTAAACTTAGTCTCAGCCTGTCTGTTTGCCTTGATTTGTGCATCTTTTTCTTCCTGTATGCGGGTTTTGGTCTTACAGTCGCGTATACACGCGGCTTCCTCTGGGATTTCCGTGTATACACATGGGTTTACTGTGCACAGTCACGTATACTTTGGTTTTCACCTTTTTTGTGGAAGAAAGTGGATTGCTGGGTGAATTCTGTGAGTTGTTGAGTCTCCTTTGGCACTACCTGAGTCTATTAATACCTCTGTTCTTGACCAGAAACGTTTTTTTTTAGCCTAAATTTTTTTTTTAGGAAAGTTCTTGTCATGGCATCTTTGATTTTTTGTTTGAGATTAGTGCATTAGAGTCCTTTTACCTTAGTGCTTAGCTGGAATGTTGTTTATGTGTGCTTGCAGAGTCTGGGGTGGGTAGAATCATTCTTTTACTTTTTGTATCTCTTTATTTTCAAAAAATCCAAGAACATTTGCTTCTCATTATGCATTGCATTCTGCACTTTGCATTGTACTTGCACTAGATCTAAATTTGCTTTGGAGTAATAGTCAGGACTTCATATAGGGAAATTTGCATTCAGCATTTGAAGAAGAAATTGTGCATTACACGTAGTACGCATACCCTGTTTTCATGGACACAATGCATTTGCATTGATTGTTAGGTGTGCATTTTACTTCTTGTTGCATCATAACACCATTAGTTGCACGACCATATCCTATTTTTGAGTAATAAAGCCAACTAAAATCAACGCTAAATAAAATGAATTCCACTCTTTTATTTTATAGGGTGAAACAACAAGCTTAGGTTTTAGGATCTTGGAATAGTTCATTGTAAGTCAATTCTCCAAGATCACTAACCAACAACAACTAGGTGTCTGTCCAGGGAGTGTGTGAAATCCTTGGTATAACCGGTGTTCTTAGGAAGATCCTCTCAAAAGGGAGTCAAGCACTAGGCAGTGTGAGCGATTGTTGATTGGGATAAGCCCTGATTGAGAACTGTGTAGCACCGGCGATATAGCCAAGATTGTATTCGTATCTGGGGGCTCTTTCGGGAGTTTCGGGCTTTGCTACCCTGCCCATACGGTCAATCTCGCCTGCGATTGTCTGCTTGAGCGTTGATTATATTGAGGTGACCTTAGTGACCTTACCTAGGATATCGAGGGGGTACGTGTAGAGGTTATTCTGCATGTGTCCCGGCCAGGTTGGGTTCGGACAGCACAGTCGCTTTACGCGTTGAAACTGAGGGCCACGATATTTGGTTTTGAACCTCCGCTTGTGGTGACAAGGGCCTCTCAAGCCTCTCCTAGGCGAGACATACCGGCCACATTTGGGATCTCACTTATCCAGCCCTTGCTTGCTTGCTTTTGGCTTTAGATTTTATAGTGATTGCTCTATGCATGCTAGTTGGCCTAGGGTTGACGTAAATAGAGAGTCTTTGCTATTTTTTGAGTCATTGTGGATTCGGGTGTGGCTCCACGTTGTTCTCGTCGTTTAGCAAGACTTCCGCCTTCTACTGATCCTCCTCCTTTGGGAGAGGGACCTAGATAGCCAGGCGGACCATATCACACATTGATTCACACACCATGGGAGATCATTTAGAGGACACATCTGATTCACTTCCTCCTCCCATTCGTGTTGACGATGGGGATTTTACACCTACTTATGATCCTTCACCCGACCTAACTGAGTTAAGACCTGTGATAGGAGCCATGCATGATAGACATATTCATTCTAGGCCTGACCCCTCATTGCAACATTACCGGTATGAAATGCTGGAAGACGCCGAGACTCACTTTGAACCTGCCAGCACTAGATACGGTGGTTATGCTACGACTGGTTTTCCTATGCATGATTTGGAATTTAATGTCGAATCCGACTTTGACCCTAACACTATGCCTAGGGGCATTCCCATGCCTTACCTTGGGGAGAGGTTTGGGAGTACTAGTCACATTGCACCTTCCATCGCAGTGGTGGAAGCTATACCTTATATACATCCTAGGTCTAGAGTTAGTGATCCCATAGCAATACCAGGTTCTAGACGAGTGACGATAGGAACTAGCACATATCTTATTACAGAGATTCCTTCGTCCTCACTTCTGAGTTCTTCAAATGCAAATCCTCCACCTTACTCATATGGTCCTTCAATTCGGCACGTAGCTACGAGTCAGATCCGTACTGCGATTACTAGACCTATTGTGTCTCAAGCCTACATACCACCCGTAGTTTCGGGAGGTTATGTTCATGTTTCTAGAGGTCAGGTTTGCTACTTCCTCGACATATATCCCTACTTCTGGCATGTATATTCCTACTTCCGGAATGTATGTACCTACCTATGGAGTGTCTCATGGGGCATCGCAAGTGATGACCTATGGACCCTACTATGGGGCGCAGTATGGACAGGTTTCTGCACCTTATGGAGGCGGGTATTCACAACTTGCTTATCCTCCTGCTTATGGCTTTGTAGCTCCCACTAGTCAAGGTCCACCTCATTATGGTGCTTTGGCACCACCCTATATGGGTCATATGGGAGAAGGTCACTATGGCCAAGGTCATGGTGGTAATCAATCCCATATGAACCAGGGAGTGATCCCTAGACCTCATAATCCTAGGCTCCCTTTCCTCGCGACACTCAATTTACCTAACTTATCAAGACTTACGAACGATCCTGTCGCTCATGACCCGGCTTGGCTGGCTGTCCCTACCAAGCTTCCTTTGGATATACCTAAATTCGAAGGAAAACCAGAAGAGGATCCGAGTGAACATGTTACGACATTCCACCTATGGTGCTCTTCGAATTCATTGCATCAGGACTCAATCCGCTTGAGACTATTTCAACGCACCCTCACAGGGCCTGCAGTGAAATGGTATATAGAGTTACCTAGGGGTGCCTTTACCTTGTTCGACGACCTTGCGATGACTTTCCTTAATCACTTCCTGCTACCAGTGTGATATGATGTTGGTACTGAACTCTTGTTGACATTTCGGCAAGACAAAGCCACCCATATTTCTGATCATATTCAGGAGTGGCGTAGACGGAAGAGATTAATTAAGGCCTTTATACCGCCGGAATTCCTCCTTGAGTGGTTCCTCAAATCTTTATTGCCGTATATAGAGAAGGATGTTTCTACATCCGGAGTGCAGAATGAGGAACAAGAAATCTTTAGGGCGTAGAAACTAGACTTGATCTATGCTCAGTCTGGTTTGTTATATGAGATTATACCCAACGCTCCTCGTTCTAGTTTTGATCCCAAGGTCAAACCTGGACCACATGCCAATGGCATTGTGGGATGTGCAAGTAAGAAACCTGCAGGTTCGGTTGCGAAACAAGTTGCTCAGTTGTCAACCAACCAATCTACCTTAGGACAAGCTACGGCTTCGTCTCAGCCTACCCAAACGGTGAATGTACTTGCTATACAATCATCGGACCAGAAGGGTAACCAACAACCCCAATGGAACCGAAAGAAGGGTAAAAACAATAATAATAAAAAGGGTGGGTATAAGAACGAAAATGCCAATAATAATGACAAGAACAATAAAAATGCTGGGGGGAACAAGCAGAATAAACGTAAGGTTAAGTTTCCTTGCAAGCTATGTAAGGATGATCACCTCACTTACTTGTGCCCTAGGATGGATGAAGCTTCTAAGTTCATAGCACAGGGCCCAGCTTTGTTAACGAACCCTTTACCGCATAACTAGAATATGAACTCGAAGTCCCATGATCAATCTAGTGATGATTATCCACCTGAGACTAGTGGTCGTGGGTGCATTAATATGGTCTGTGCCATGAAATTTGTGATGCGTGTGAAAGATAATACTTCATTGCAACCCAGCACAGGAAAAGAACCTGATCCACCAGGAACTCCTTTGCGCATTGCGAAACCTGAAGCTGCATCTCGCATTCCTAAGGGGGTACTTAAGCGCTCGGGGCATAATCCAAATGCCCGAGCCACCCAGAACTATTCAGTTGTCGAGGACTTGGGTCATACTCCTTGTGCGATGTCTGCATTGGAGGTGCTTCAGAGTTGTCTGTCGCAAAGTAAGGCTTTGCTTTCCGCTCTTGGTGTGAATGGTGATGATTCTTCCTCAACGATCAAATTTGAAACCGTAGGAAATCAGCCTCGCTTGCCCTATTATGTCTCCCTTTTGATACATGTAGAATTTCTTAATATTACTGTCAAGCATACTGTGATTGACGAGGGCGCTACTGCTTCTGTGATGTCTTTGTCTTGTTGGAAGGGTCTTGGTTCTCCTGAGTTGTCAAAGTCTACGACCATGTTAACTGCTTTTGATGGGAGATCGTTTAGGCCGCACGGCATCATTCCTTCCCTTAAAGTCCATTTGGGAGGGAAGACCATTGCGATAAATGTTGAGGTGGTTGATGCACCCCTAGACTACAATCTCTTACTGGGAAGGAATTGGATGTATAGTATGCAAGCCATTGCGTCTTCCGTGTTTCGCATTGTAATATTTCCTCATAACAGGAATATTGTAACGATTGACCAAATGGAATTCAAAAATCCACCTCTTACTGCATCGTCAGGAGCTTCGGTTCCGAAAGTTGAACATTCCCAGCCGGTAACTGGGAGTGTGGGTGTAGGAATGTATCCTTCCCTCATGGGAACCTTTAGTTGTCCTGCACCCGTCCTCAAGATAGGATCGAGTTTTGGTGGTGCTTCCACGTCTACGAGATTGGTTCCTTTTCGCACATGTCATATGGGAGATCCTTGTATTCTTCCTTCACCGAGTCCTTCGAGTGAGTCCATCGAGACGAGTGTGCCGTTGCCTACAGTTATGATTGCTTACCAAGCTAATCTTGAGTCTGCTGCAGTGCATTGTTCTTCCTCTTTGCGGACGGAGGAGGAAGACCCCTATGTGCTGTCGGCATGGGAAGTATAGTCTTCTCATGCCCATGACTACCTCAATACGGTTTTCCCTTTAGATGAAGCGATTATCGAGGCTATGTCGGGAGTTGAGCCACCATGGGAGGAACTTCATCATAGATCATATTTCCTTCCAGAGCTTGACCTTTTGGAGCATGAGGATTATAGGGGGATTCTTAGTCAGAAAGTTGGTAGACCTATGGTTCCATTAAGCTCTCCTGGTCAAATGGCTGATGGAAACATGGCGAACATATCCTCGACTATTCCTATCAACATTTCTTGCAATCCTGGTACGATTGAGAATGTCTACATTGGGGCAGATTGTTCCCAAGATGAGATTCGTGAGTATACCGAGCTATTCAAGGAATTCCGTGATGTTTTTGCTTGGTCATACAATGAGATGCCATGGATTGACCCTCGGATTGTCGAACATGAGATTAAAACTTACCCCAACGCTAAGCCTGTTCGACAGCGTTTACACGTCGTGAATCCTAGGAAAGCACCCGCCATAAAGGAAGAGATAGAGAAACTATTGAAAGCGAGTTTCATCTAGCCCGTTCCCTTGACGGAGTGGGTTTAAAACCCCATTCCGGTGGATAAGAAGCAGTGAGCGATCCATATACGCACTGATTTCTGTGATTTAAATCGTGCCTGTCCTAAGGATAACTTCCCCACACCGTTTATAGATCAGATTTTGGATGAGTGTGTGGGTAGCGAGGTGTTCTCCTTCATGGATGGATTTTTCGGGTATAATTAGATCTAGATCAAACCTGAGGGCCAACACAAGACAGCATTTATTTGTCCTTAGGGAACTTTTGCATATCGAAAAATGCCTTTCGGCCTTAAAAACGCCGGAGCTACGTTTTAGCAGGTGATGACCTTGATCTTCCACAATCTCAAGTCCATTATTGAAGTATTTATGGATGACCTCGCTGCTCATTCTCGTATGAGGATGCATCATTCTTATCACTTGAGATTGGTTGTCAAAAGATGTCGGCACTATGCTGTTAGATTAAACCCTCATAAGTGCATCTTTTGCGTGAAGTCAGGTCATTTGTTAGGATTCATCGTTTCGAAAGAGGGGATAAGAGTAAACCCTTTGAAGGTGGAGGCAATACTACAGTTGTCTCCCCCGCGAAATATTCGCCATCTTCAGTGTTTGCAAGGCATGGAAAACTTCCTATGAAGATTTGTGGTCAATTTTTCCAATTTGACTAGAGGCTTTATGCGTCTCTTGAAGAAGGATACTCCCTTTGAATGGGATGAGCAAGCCCAGGAGTCCTTCG
This sequence comes from Pseudotsuga menziesii, assembly GCA_001517045.1. NCBI lineage: Eukaryota > Viridiplantae > Streptophyta > Pinopsida > Pinales > Pinaceae > Pseudotsuga > Pseudotsuga menziesii. The sequence goes on along the minus strand of LPNX010524673.1, from coordinate 8,384 downwards.
ATGCACTTAAGCAAGCCCTAGCATCAACCCCGGTGATTAGTCCTCCGGATTATAGCCGTGATTTCCTATTTTATGTGGCTGCGTCTTTAGAGACAATTGGGATGGTGTTGGTTCAGGAGGATGAGGAGCTCCAGGAGCATGTCATTTATTATCTGAGCCGAAACCTTATTGATGCATAGATTCGGTATTCTCATGTCGAGAAGCTTTCCTTAGCTACCGTACATGCGGTCCAGTGTTTGAGACATTATATTCTCCTTCGCCAAACCTTGGTTGTAGCCCATGTCAATCTGTTTCAGTTCGTCCTCACACGTAGGATGATTGGGGGAAAGAACAATAAATGGATTGTCATCCTGCAAGAGTTTGATCTCAAGTTTGTTTCTGCAAAATCGAAGAAATATTTAATCTTTGCAGAGCTCATATCGGATTTTCCGAGCGAGGCTGAGGAGTTGGTATGTGAAGATACGTTCATAGATTAACACATTTTCTTAATCTCAACGGCTGACCCATGGTATGGGAATATCATAGTATATCTACAAACACAGAGGACCCCTACTCACCTCTCGCGGGATGAGCGACGTCGATTACCCGCGTGGGCCGTGACGCTCATGTAAGTTTGGCCTTAACTAGCTCATTTGACCATGAAAACGTGAAAAAATTGTATTGAAATGCAAGCTAAGAACATGAGTAAGTACCTGGAAGAAACGGTTGTGAATTCCACCAGCTGGATCTTCTGGAATTTGCATTTGAAAAATAGAGCTCCAATGGGTAAAAGTTTCAAATGATTTCTATTTTTTACTATTTATAGAAATTTTTTCAAATATTTGAAAATTTTTACCCCCTTTCCTATAGTTTTGACAGTTTCTAACCATTTTGGACCGTTTCTGACATGATTTGTGATGTAGAAGACCATTACAGTGCCGTTTCAGCCTTTGGATTGACCTGTTTGTGCCCATTACAGGTATAATGTCTACACTGGCATATAGGTTAGGTTCACCACCGTTTGCATTTTGCATGACCTTATGACCATGTCACTATATCCTTAGGTACGAACCCACTCTATTATGTCACGGAACCTTCTTGCTGCTTTAGAAGTGGCATGATATGAGTGGTAGAACCTCACCTTACATGGGTACCCTACTTAGCGCCTTATTTGTATTTGGTGCCCATGCCGATGTTTCTCCTTTTAGGGTGTGGGAGTCCATTGTATAGTATTGCCATGACATTTTGCAAGAGCCTCATACTCTTCTTGATCTTATGCTGGCCATGTTCCTTTCGGACTCCCTTGTATCAAGTTGTGGATGCATTATCATGAGCTTTTCCTGTCTTATTGAGCTTTATGCCGGCTCCCCTGACATTGCGTTTCAACCATATAGCCCGAGCTTGTCTCATGTCTAGCCATGCAAAGCCATTTTTTATATCCTTCGCAGCTTGATTTCCCTTTTTACCGGGAGGGGATTTTCCCCCGAGTGTCGATATCCTACACATGTCTCCTTGCATTGAGCATAGGTATGTTCCACTGCATGGAACTAGTTTGTTTGCCTTTATGACACTCATCTCCTCCTAGTTTGTAACTATAAAGCTAGTTTATTCTTTTTTCAAGCTTTTCAAATAACTGAAAAAGTCCAAAAAAAAATAAAAAAACCAAAAAGCCGGACAAGAAAAGATATTATCTTTGGAAACTGTCGAGTCGTGTTGCCTTCGAACAGAGCACTGTATATCACATTCGTTGGTTGGGTTATAGCTTGACTTTAGGAGTTGTACTCGTTTATCTGAGTTTATCTCCACCGACTGGTTATGCTTCTAGTCCCTATGGAGCCTCTATTGATGCCTCCTGCGTCATAGAGATGTCCCAGTTTGTATATCGAGTCTATGCTGCCTTTATTCAATCACCATATGCCGTTATGCTCTTGTTCGAAGGAAGTTGAAACCTGAGTCGGCCATTCCTCAGTTATCTTGACTTTGCATGTCGGCCATTCCCGGTACAGTTACTGGTTCATGCACATTATGATCGAGTCCTTCCACATTAGACAGCTTTGCTGAGTACCTCGTGTTGGATGATAGGGGATGCCTTAATGCCCTCCTTCCAGCGGATTTCATCCCATCGACTTCAGATCATTTATTCTAGGATTGGAGTCGAGAGTCATTTTGAGTGCGTTGAGACTTGCAGTCATCAGTGGCAGGTTCTCTCGCCATTGACAGTTTTGGGAATACATCAATGTCCCCTGATCGATGGATTCTCTCAAGTGTTCGACCTCAACACATTTATTCACACTTGTTAGTTTGCACTCTAGTACCTTGATTCCCATTTTCATTATCGGTGGGTGATCTCGCATCTGTTAACGGTATACATCAATGACCGGTAATCAGACGATGGACTACTATGTTCGACCTCGACACCTCTATTCGCATAGTAGGACATGTATTTGTAGCAGTTTGTGTAGAAGACCTTCCAGATTGGTGGCATATCTTATATGCTACCTCCTTGATCGTGCCAGTTTTCATGAGATTTCAGCTCTCGTGACTTGTTCCAGTATATGTCAGACATTTCCAGCCACTATGGAGATCTTGATCTATTGTATATCTTCAGCCTTTGTGGAGATCATGGTCCTTCGTATATCTTCATCATGGAGATTCTGATCTATGTATATTGTACGTGGCGATGACCACATATGTTCTATCATGTTTCATGCCTATTCATGGCCATTGTACTCTTATGTATCCAGGACTGCTATGCAGAGTTGTATTATGGTACTATGCTGATTGGGTGGCTGCTCTTCCATTTGGGTACCTTCATCACTTCAATTCTGGGATGGACTTATAATGTATTTCGGCCATCACATAACCCCTCTGACCTCATACATTAGGGGGCATCTGTTATAGCGGATTTCACCACACTAGGTGAATCACACATTGTATGGCCTTCCCCTGTCCCGCTGCAGACTCATTAGCCCCTATGGACCACTTTTTGTCTTTTGATGTATCCTTGATCATCCCTAAAAACATAAGAAAATTGATATACGCGGCTTTTTCCCTGATAACCGCGTACATACACGGATATTTCCCCGATAACCGCGTACATACGCGGATATTACCCCTATAGTCGCGTACATCGGGATGTGTGCATAAATCCAAATCCTTTTGGAGTTTTCCTTGACTTGGATCCAACTCATATGACTCCTAGCCTTCCATATGCCTTGAGATCGCATGGATTCGACCTTTCAATATCCCTTTGAAAAGCTATATAAGGAACCCATTGGTACATTGAAAGCATAAGAGGGAATTGAGAGTAACGAAACTATAGTCCATTGTTGCCAAGATTTATGCTTGAGTCTGCATCCCTTTGTCCCTTGGAGCACTGTTGTGTTCTTCCCAAGCTTGCCTTTTGCTAGTAAGCTTGCTATCGAAGTGATGGAGGATTGAGGTGGTGGAGGCCCAAGTGGGGGATTCAATTTCTCCGGTTCACAGACGTGCCGTCAGAGGTTGTCACTTGTAATCTCTGATTCATATTAGTAGAAATATATTTTCCTGTCCAGTAATGTCTATTTGAATGAATATTGTTTACATTGGAATATGTCAAATGCTTTTACATTATTGATTATATATGCTAGAATAGATCTAACACCATGAAATATAGTATGCTTGTATTGTTTACTTGTTGTTGAGGACATGTTATAACAATTCAAGCTGAAGATTGGAAAGCTCAACAGGGATCTACTTCAACTGTCCAGAATAAGGTACGAGGTTCGATCCTTTAGTGTTAGATGTCTTTATTTCTATTGTATATTGGGAAAGATTGATTTCTGGAGTCTAGCTGTCTGTTGTGGTACCCCAAGACATAGGAATTTCTCTCCGTAACAGATGTATTGAAAAGATTAAAAATGCTGAATTGTAAGCCAACTGTAACTCCAATAGAAATTGGCACAAAACTTAGTAAAGAAGATGATGGGTCAAAAATTGATCCAAAGTTGTATAAGAGACTGGTTGGAAGTCTCATGTACTTAACTACAACAAGACCTGATATAATGTTTGCAATAAGTTTGATTTCAAGGTTTATGGAAACAACAAAAAGTACCCACTCACAATATAGAAAGAGAATCCTAAGATATATTGTGGGAACAACCAATTTCAGTATTCAGTATACATCTAATTCAAATTTAAGTTGATTGGATACATTGCCAATGATTTTGCAAGTTCTATTCAATGATAGAAAGCACACATCTAGATATGTGTTCAGTTTTGGATCGAGATTAGTAGCATGGGCATCAAAGAAGCATCCCATAGTGACACTATCTTTTGTTGAGGCATAGTATGTTGCAGCAACAATAGCTGCATGTCAAACTGTATGGATAAGACGAACTCTTTCTGAGTTACAACATGAACAAAATAAACCAACTTCATTTTTTTGTGATAATAACTCGGCTATTGCAGTATCAAGAAATCAGGTCTTTCACAAAAGAAGTAAACATATTGACACACGTTATCATTTTATTTGTGAACTGATAAACAACAATGAAATCAGTGTGGAATTTTGCACATCAAGAAATCAATTTGCAACTTGTTTACAAAACCATTGAGAAAATATTTGTTTGAGCTTCATAGGAAAAACACTAGGGTTTGTAAGTTGTAATAGAAATCAATTGTTGCAAAATTTTGTTTTTTGAATGTAGTAATTAAGCGGGAGAATTTTGGAGCTCTTAATTACTCCATCGTCGGCTGCAACATTTCTTGAAGGGAATCACTTCTTAGATTGCAACCGCCAGAATGTTGAAGAGCCACAAACCACCTTACCAACACACTACCACACAAACAACAGATTATTTAAATTGTCAAAAGTCATTTTGCTGCAACATAACAGTGTTAGCAAAGCACATCCAAAAATCTGAAGAGGCAGTGCACTTCTCAAATCTGTCACACTGTAACATAAAGTAAATTATTTACAGAGAATCCCGTTTTTGTATAAACGAAGGGCGAGCTTGTATTTAATGACCGACTTAGCCATAATCCTATATATACCTACTATTGTAAACCATATTTGGTACTCTCAATATGAACAGTAGAGTGTAATAGAAATAGAGTTGAAACTCTGGAGTTTTTCTGTGTAAATTTTATTTTACTATGTTTCTGGAAAAACTCAGTTTTATTTTTTTTAATGTTGGTTTGTTATAGCAGTTGGAGTTTAGTTGTGTGAATATTGTTTATTTATTCAGTGGAATGTTTGTGATAAGTTTTTGGACCCAAGGGTCATCGAGTGGATAAGAAATAATGAGTTGTAACCGAGCTGCGAGTGAGCTGTGAATGATGTCATTAGTCGCAGCTAGTTGAATTAAGCATGTTAAGTGTTTCTAGCTGTAAGAGCTAGATGCAACACCATCTAGGGTTCACTGTTACCAGTGGCATCCAAGCTGCAACAACCCTAAAGGAATAAAATTGATTTTGTAAGCTCTGTAAGTGAGTCACAGCCATCAAAGTACATATTTCCTATAGGTTACATTTTGAACTGTTAGTTAAGTTTTTAGTGCTACTATTGAAGAGAGCAGCACTCCTGTTCCTTCGCCACAATAATGAACTCAGCCATGGAAATCATCTAATTTTCTGAGTGAAATACCTTCGTGACTTTCTCGACAAGAACAAAAAAGGAAACACCTGTGGTAACAGTAAACAAGGTACCATCCACATGCTTGTGGTAATTGCAACAAGAAAAGGAAGGAGATGGGTTAGCCCCATTTTGATAAACATGACCATGGACCAAGTCCGAGTGGAATCTAATGTTGTTCACTGTCGAGATTATATTCCTCTTGCCTGCAATATGGATATAGAGTGCATGTAACGAATTTATGGAAGAAAAGTAAAATATTTCAGGAGGTTCAAGTGTTACTAGATCTAGCGAACTTATTCTCGGACCCAGAAAGTTCTCGGGAAAGGAAATCACTGTATAACAAATCCTTGGTAATTTTCTGGATATAAAAGGTCCCTCTTGGTAGTATTTTAAAGGATCATCAATCCAAAATTGATAGAGACGAAGATGAGTTGTGGATTCTTGAAGAGTTGATGTCAAACTTGGATATCCTAAATGCTAATCCAAACGCCCTTGACATTAGTTTGGCTTGACACAATTATTAAATTATTGATGGCCTTACATTCGTTGTTTCCTCTCCCCATTATAATACTACGATAATAAAAGAATTAGTAGACCCTTCCAAAACATATCGTGCTTCTGGGAGAATACAATATCAGATTAAGATCTTTCAATGGTTGTAAGATGTTTCAATGGTGATGTGACAATTAATAATGGGAGATCATAAAAGAATGACTGGATAATTCTTCTACATGATCCACCTCTTCGATGGGCCCATCATTTTTTTGTTTCCAAATTACAGAGAAAAACTTTGACATCATGACTATATATTGGTTGCAATCTCTTATCCAGAGGTGGTGTCTATCTTTTCTATGTTATGTCTATGATATGATAAAGAAACGATGGCTCGACCCTTGCAACACATATCATATGTACCTGAATATAAAATATTACAAAAAGGTGGTTCAATTCAGTCATTTAATAGATGATACATATCATATTTACATGAATATAAAATATTACAAAAAGATGGGTCAATTCACTCATTTAATAGATGATAGGAAAAGAATTATCTGTCAGTCCCACAATGCTAAATTAGACAGAAAAATCAACATTCTAAAGATTCCATCTGATTCTGAGTATATAGATTTATAGAACTTGATTTAGAATAAAATGACCATCAGCACAACATTCTCATTTTTGTTCTTGATATCTACGATTACTAATTGAGAGGTGAACTTTCATGGAATATTATCAAAGTATCCGTAGAAAATTTTTAATGGATCCACCTACATAAGAAGGCATAAATTCAAGAATGATCTATTGATGCTTGTTATGCTTAAAGGGAGGTATTGGTGCAACCATTTAGGAACGTTCAGATGACACTTCTTCAAAGGGAGGTCTAGGTGTAACCATTCAGGAACGTTCAGATGACACTTCCTCTTTCTATTATACTTTGTAAACATAGGCTCGAGGATACATTATCCAACTCGTTTATAGGAATTATGTGATAGCGGATTGTTCCTCAAAATATTCAACATGTATTATATGGTGGAGGAGTTGTAATAAAACCCATCGATGGGACTTTTAATATGAAGGAAATGTGAGATGGTTCATCCGAGTAATCCACCGTTTTGAGGAAGTTACAATTACGGAAGGAAGATGATTGTTTTAGCGATAAAATTACATGATACTAGCTAAAGTATCGAATACCCTTCCACTAAATAAAAGAAGACCAAAGATAATCTCAAAGTCGTTATAAGCTAAAGTCTTCAAAGTTAAAATAAAATCTTACAAGATGAAAGAGTTCGTCAGCAGTTAAGTTTAGATTATGATGGTAAAAAATGGTTAAATTACGGTTTGGTTGGAGTTATGGGAATTGAACCCAAAAAAATTATTCGACGAAAATTATGTATTAGTTTGAAAGGTTAACTCAATTGATCAAACTTGCAGACACTATCTTAATTTGGTGAGAGGTCAAAAGTTTCAGCCTTGATTTCTTTGGGTGGGTTCGAGCTTTGACTCCTTTGAAATCAAGTATTTACCACCACTACCTCTACCCCTACCCCTACCATCCACATCCACAGATGTACTTTATGTGATATAGATCAAAGCAGAGTTACTGAAAGTCATATCTGCATTGTGGGCAGGAAACTTGGAAACGAAACCACTCAATGGTGCACTCACGATGAAAAATATGATTGCATGGCAATTTTGTCGCAGTCTGTCCGCAGGAAATATTCTCATAACAAATTGCACATAACAATTCCTCCGGGTCCACATCCTGGGCATTTCTTGTAGCGTCAACGTCGTGAGAAATAACAAGAGTTAAAGAAGAATCGGCAGCTGAATAGGCAGCAGCTACTGGATTTGTCTTATGGCAATACATATATTGTTCTCTCATGTCAAGATGAAGACTAAATTGTTCAACTAAGATTTGCATACAATTTTCGGTATTGACGTCTTCCAAGAATTGCAACACCCGTTCATGATTTGACAAATTCCCACTCCATAATGTTTGAACGCTCAAAATATTTCCGTCTGGGCGGCTCCAATCCTTTACAACTCGCCACCAAACAGTAATGCTTGAATCCTCCGTTGAGATCCTGGCGTCCCTTTTACCATTACAATTCACTGGACTCCATTCATAATCTTGAGCCACATGAATGTCATTTATATCCACAGTATCCCATATACTCTCCCCCTGCCAGTAATAGTCCTGATCTCCTTCACTAATACATCTAATCCCTACGCCGGAGACCAAGTGATGCTCAAAATCTTCCCCGGCCACTCTTGAAACATCGGCAGG
>LPNX010524663.1:116977-162710 GCA_001517045.1 Pseudotsuga menziesii | reverse complement strand
TCTGCAGCATGAGCATGATTTCTTCTTTGGCCTCGTCTCCCTCTGAAACTGGAACCTCCATCCTCATGTAGGTGTCCAATCCATTTTCTTCAGAGAGATCGTATACTTCCAGGTTTGGAAGTTGTAAACTTCCGCAAGATTTTAACTAAGCTGATGTGATATATCATATTGAAATGAGAACCTCAAATGGAAATAGCAAAGGATTAGATCTTACCGATTTGAGGTGTCCGTCCTTGTCCCGGAGTTCGTTGATCTAGGGTTTGTCACAGAAACCCTAATTTTCAAAACTTGGAATATTTCAGATCTGATTGGATGAACAGATATATCTCTTCAAATGGAGCTGTCCAATGTACTCCTTTTCTGAAAACAGTGAAGCGAAACTCCCGGAACAGGAAGCCCTAATTTTCCGATTTCTTCTGCAGAAATGCCTGTTACTGTTTCTATGATATCTCCAAACTTAATGATCCTCTGTGTCTAAAATTTATCACTGAGGTAAAATCGCATGTCCCTGATCCAAAACCGCAGGTTTCATCAGCATTGGTTTCACCATTTGGTATTTATGATCCTTTTCCCAAGGTGACCTGTTACTGGACTGTTCAGCACAACGAAGTTGTACGGAATTCCACGTATCACTGGTTCATCTTCTGAGTTTGACCTTTGTACCACAGAAATTACAGTCCGTTCCATTTCTGGAACATCTTCAGGAATTCCATTTGGACCTCTGTAGCCCAAGATATTGAAGATCTTCCCAGGTGTCCTGTTTATGGATGATTTCTGGAAGAGGATGGAACCTTAACTTGGAGAGATCATATCTCCTAGAATATAGTGAATCAGAGGCTGAACTTTGGACACAATGTTCATCAGGATTTTATCTTGGGCCCCTGCAATTGTTAGCTTCTGAGACTTCACCAATATCGGAATATAGTGACTGTACCAAAACTTAGCAGATTTAGTATTTAGGGTTTCTCCTAGCTCAGGGTCAAACTAGGGTTTGACTTTCCCGGAGTTTCACCCAACCAAATTTATTGATCCAGGTCTCTAAATTTCAGTTTTGATGAGGATAAAAATCCTATGCTAGTCTCACTCAAAAATTCCTCTTCTGTATAAAGCCCTAATTTCCACATCGAAACTGAAAATGCTTGAAATTGAATTTCGGATCGACAGAAAGATGCACCCTTCAATGGAGAGTCATCCTAGCATACTTTTGCTGAAAATATGTGGATGAAGATCCACAAAATAGGAAGCCCTAGTTACTGTAGCCGCACAATGTCTTCTTCTCAGGTTAGCTCTGATACCATGTTAGTTTTTCAACATTTAAGCTAGCATTATGATAAGATCTTTTCACTGAGAGAATAACAAGCACAGCAATCACATAAGCACATCACAAGAGACAAGAGACACAGAGATTTTAGGAGGGGAAACCATAAATGGAGAAAACCCCTCAAATTCCTCTAAGATAGTATCACCACAAGATGTGATCCCAAAACAGTAAGATGACCTCCCAACACAACAGCAGCCTTCTGTCTTCTGTCAAGCCAAAGATTTCCTTCTCCAAAGGTGCGCCACACTTGAGAGAGCAAGTGATGTAATTCACAAGTGATAAATAGAGAGACTCTCACTCTCTATTTATATTCTTCCGTTGACTTGAAGTGCACTCAACCATGTAGGCTTAACTTATAATTAATTACTTGAGCCTACACCTTAATTAGTGTATAATAACCCAAGTGCCCCTAAACTGTGGGGACTTACCTAATGACTTGATATGACTTGTTTACATTATTAATCCTCCCGATCGGAACATCGGGGCATGACCACATGACTCAAATACATAATAGAAACATCCCGGAATAAACATCGGGTTACAATATATGAAATACATAGAAGAATACATTTCGAAGTTACATAAACATCAACACTTCGTAGCTTGATTCCCTTTTTACCGGGAGGGGATTTTCCCCCGAGTGTCGATATCCTACACATGTATCCTTGCATTGAGCATAGGTATGTTCCACTGCTTGGAACTAGTTTGTTTTCCCTTGTGACACTCGTCTCCTCCTATTTTGTAACTATAAAGCTAGTTTATTCTTTTTTCAAGATTTTCAAATAACTGAAAAAGTCCAAAAAAATCAAAAAACCAAAAATCCAGATAAGGAAAGATGTTATCTTTGGTAGCTGTCGAGTCGTGTCGCCTTAGAATAGAGCACTATATATCACATCCATTGGTTGGGTTATAGTTTGACTTTAGGAGCTGTACTCATTTATCTGAGTTTATCTCCACCGACTGGTTAAGCTTCCAGTCCCTATGGAGCCTCTGTTGATGCCTCCTATGTCACAGAGATGTCCCAGTTGGTATATCGAGTCTATGTTGCCTTCATTCAGTCACCATACGCCGTTATTCTCTTGTTCAAAGGAAGTTGAAACCTGAGTCGGCCATTCCTCAGTTATCTTGACATTGCATGTCGGCCATTCCCAGTACAGTTACGTGCACTTTATGATCGAGTCCTTCCACATTATACAACTTTGTTGAGTACCTCATGTTGGATAATGGGGGATTCCTTAATGCCCTCATTCCAGTGGATTTCATCCCATCGACTTCAGATCATTTATTCTGGGATTGGAGTCTAGAGTCATTTTGAGTGCCTTGAGACTTGCAGTCTTCAGTGGCAGGTTCTCTCGCCATCGACAGTTTCTTGGGAATACATCAATGTCCCCTGATCGATGGACCCTTTCAAGTGTTCGACCTCAACACATTTATTCACACTTTTTAGTTTGCACTCTAGTACTTTGATTCCCATTTTCATTATCGGTGGGTAATCTCGTGTCTGTTAACGGTATACATTAATGACCGGTAATCAGATGATGGACTACTATGTTCGACCTCAACACATCTATTCGCATAGTAGGACATGTACTCGTAGCGGTTTGTGTAGAAGACTTTCCAGATTGGTGGCATCTTTTATATGCTACCTCCTTGATCGTGCCAATGTTCATGAGATTTCATCTCTCGTGACTTGATTCCAGTATATGTCAGATATTTCTAGCCACTATGGAGATCTTGATCTATTATATATCTTCAGCCATTTTGGAGATCATGGTCCTTTGTATATCTTCATCATGGAGATTCTGATCTATGTATATTGTACATGGCGATGACCACATATGTTATATCATGTATCATGCCTATTCATGGCCATTGTACTCTTATGTATCCGGGACCGCTATATGTATTTGCAGTTGTATGCAGAGTTGTATTATTGTACTATGCTGATTGGGTGGCTGGCCTTCCATTTGGGATCCTTCATCACTCCACTTCTGGGATGGACTTATAATGTATTTTTGCCATCGTATGACCCCTCTAACCTCACACGTTATGGGGCATCTGTTATAGCGGATTTCACCACTCTAGGTGAATCACACTTTGTATGGCCTTCCCCTGTCCCGCTGCAGACTCCTTAGACCCTATGGACCACTTTTTGTTCTTTGATGTTTCCTTGATCATCCCTAAAAACATATGAAAAATGATATACGCGACTTTTAAACCTATAAGCGCGTATATACGTGGGTTTGACCACTAAAACCGCGTACATAAGGATGTGTGCATAATACAAATCCTTTTGGAGTTTTCATTGACATGGATCCGACTCATTTGACTCCTGGCCTTCCCTATGCCTTGAGATCGCTCGGATTCGACCTTTCATTACCCCTTTGAAAATCTATATAAGGAACCCCTTGGTACATTGAAGGCATAAGAGAGAATTGAGAGCAAATAAACTATAGTCCATTGTTGCCAGAACTTATGCTTGAGTCTGCATCCCTTTGTCCCTTGGAGCACTTTTGTGTTCTTCCCAAGCTTTCCTTTTGCTTGTGAGCTTGCTATTGAGAGATGGAGGATTGAAGTGGTGGAGGCCCAAGTGGGGGATTTAGATTCTCCAGTTCGCAGACGTGCCGTCAGAGGTTGTATCTTGTAATCTCTGATTTATATTAATAGAAATATCTTTTCCTGTCCAATAATGTGTGTTTGAATGAATATTTTATCCATGGGATTATGTCAAATGCTTGTACATTATTGATTATATATGCTAGAATATATCTAACACCATGATATATAGAATGCTTTTATTGTTCAGTTGTTGTTGAGGAAGTAACAAATCAATTCAAGCTGAAGATTGGAAAGCTCAACGGGGATCTAATTCAACCATCTGGAATAAGGTACGAGGTCTGATCCTTTAGTGTTAGACATTTAATTTCTATTGTATATTGGAAAGGATTGATTTTGTTCAGATTTTGGTGGAGGTTCTCCATTCACTTATTGGATGAAAGAACACATGGATGATTATATTTATGCACATTACATATCATTTGTAGCACATTCTTATTCACATTTGCAGCCGCATTCCTTGTTACTTTGTGATGATGCACATCTACATGGATGCACCTATGATATGCATTTGAGTCACTTGAAGACTCATGGTTTTTCTTGCTCAACATTTGGTTCATTTGATGTTGGAGGAACTTCATCCAACATTGGGGTGAATAGATTTATGATGGGAGAACATTTTTGTTACCAGAGACATACATTGTTATATATTTATGATTCACTCATTCATGGATGTAGGGGTGAGACTTCTTTGAGTCATTTGAAGTCTCCTTGTTTTTCTTGCTCATTATTTGGTTCAGATTTGAGTGGAGATTCTTCATCCACTTCTTGGATGAAAGAATACATGGCTGAATATTCTGATGCATATCACAACATTTCGGAAAATCATTATAGGACATGGGATCCTCACCAATGTCATTGGAGCATATATGATTGGTCACTTGAAGCATTTATGCACTTGGCAAATGGTAGTCTACTCACTGGGAGGTATAAGCACTTTCATGATTTTTTGGTGAGGCACCTCCTTGATGTACATTTTTATTATGTTGTTATATACTTTGATGATATATATTATGTACTCATGATGTTTGGAAGAATGCATGCAATAAAATGGATCCGGGAATTTTCTTTCCTAATGGTAGTGGTTGGAGAGCACTCTTAATTGTTGGAGTGCAATGCAAGCAATGGGACCCTGGGATAGTTTTTGGTCCCATTGATTTAAAATTCTTTGGGAAACAAGAAGTATGGGAGATGTATTCCCCAATTATTAAGGTGATGTTAATCAGATTAGTGCAGTAGCAAGCATGGTGGTTCCTCTCTAAAATATTCATGGAATCTCAAAGACTCAAAGTGGGCAGCTCAATGGCAACTTCAAAGAATCATGCATAAAGCATGTTATTCAACAACCATGTTTGAAATTGCTTGAGGAAAAGCAATATTGGGAAGGGAGGATTTGTAATGTCCCAAATTTTTCATTGGGTCACAATGGCCAAATCACATTTTCCATATTCGTGACAGTTGTCAAATTGATGCTAAAGGTCAAACAATTTCCAAGGAGGAAAATCACTAGTTTCCCAGGTTAGGGGTGGAAGCTTTGAGATTTGGAATAAGGGGGAAAATAAATGATGCTTGAAAATTATACTAGCATAAATAATTAATAAAGGAGATAAATAAATAAATAAATTCAAGGGAAAATTAAAGTGGCAATTGATCATGAAGACATATGGAGGATGTGGGACCCACACAATCTAGAATTCCTATGTTAAATGGTATCCTCCTCTTGAAAATTCGAATCTATGGGAAGCATAATGTTTTTGGATAGATTATAAGGTTAATATACTTTCCCATATACTTCATATTTAGAATTTAGTATGAATTGTAACTTACATGGGAGTTTCATGGACACTTGGCTAGATTCCCCTTATATTTATGACATCTATGACATCAATGATGGAGATTCTATGATAGTTATGACACAAGTCAGATATTAAGGCTGAAATATGATGTGTATGAAATTTCATTCCTGAATATATCATCTTATAGGGAACTCAAGGGAGTTAGAGAAGTCTAAGAGGCTCCTACTCGAATTTGGGGGAAGATGGAAGGTGAAGAGAGAGGCCACATGGCATAGCTTGAGAAACCAAACCAATTCGACTTGGATGTGGTTTATGGATGGATGTGGATACTTAGAAGACAAATAATTTTTATAAAATGAAGATATCAGCCAAGAGACATGGCCTTTGATCATTTGTGAAAATTGTTATTGTAAAGAGAGAGAGCTAGTGGATGACTAGTTCATGCCTTAGCCAATTTCGAGGGTGAAATATTACCATCCTAGTTGGTGTTTGGAGAGGCCACTTAGGTATTTCAAGGAGATACAATGGATTAATAAGTTAAATTTGAAAGCTACATCAGCTCGTGGACATCTCAAGTTCATCTTGTTCTTCCTTTCATCTCAATTTTTCTCACCATATTTCAGCTCGGTGGAGTGAGGCGCACTTGGTGAGACATTTATCTCCTGGAGGGGATCCTCTTCCTCTCGTATTTTGTATTCTGATGTAAATTACCTGAAATATCTGTTCATAAATTTCTTATATTGAAAGGCCAATAAATCTCATGTATTATTAATCAATAATAAAGAAGCAGTGCCATTTCCCCACCTCCTTGTTGTAAACTCTTATAATATTGATAGATTTGAATGGCTGTGTAAAATATTGATGATTTATGAATGAATGGAATGTTATTAAATAATATTAGGGTTTTCATATTCATTAAATTAGAATTTTTTTCCATTGGGTTGATTTCATAGCAATTGGAGAAAACTACATCTCATTTCCCTAGGGGTCCAAAACTAGTTTTTTTATATCTAATTGAAAGATGTGATAAAAGCCATGAGAGTTAGATTGGTTATGAATATAAGTCTCTGATAATGTATTATACACATCCACTCCTTCAATTTTATAATTTGAGTGATTTTCCGCATATTTGGAAATCCATTCCGACAATTACCCGGGGGGGATTTGAGCCCCAAAATTGCTAGTTAATGCATCTATCTTATTCAGAATTTGATATATACTTGAAAAAGTAATTGGAAGGCCATAATAAACCCCTGAAAATTGTAATTGAGTTATTATATCACTCATACACCTTCTGGTAAAATTTGAGGTAATTTGGAGCTATTTGGAGTCATCTACCATTGGGGGTTGGAACCTCAAAATTACTAGTAAATTCAAGGAGTTCCCTTGGATACCTGTTCGACCCCAAAAACACATATTATGCTTCAAATATAATTTAATTAATGTCTGATAACAGATCCAAGTATCATACCCACCGTTAGTGAAGGTTGTACAATGTTGTGAAGAGATTTGTTCCAGGACCCACGGGGGATTTGTCCCAAATTGACTATTCTTGTCCCGAAACTTATTCCCTTGCCAATTTCAGACCATGGTTGCATATATCAGTTGATTATATTTCTGATATATGTGATAATATGTCCCATCACCCCTCAAGTCCTTCCTTACCAAGTTTGAAATAAATTGGAGGATTTTTGGATCAATTAAATCCATATAACTAGAGTTGCAAGAAGATGAATTTGAGTACATTGTGAAAGAACTGAAGTGTTAACCCAAAAATCCCCCACT
The DNA here is from genome assembly GCA_001517045.1 of Pseudotsuga menziesii. Classification (NCBI taxonomy): domain Eukaryota; kingdom Viridiplantae; phylum Streptophyta; class Pinopsida; order Pinales; family Pinaceae; genus Pseudotsuga; species Pseudotsuga menziesii. The sequence continues at coordinate 155,192 of LPNX010524663.1, read as the reverse complement.
TAGCTCTCAATGGTCTACACCACCCAAGGACACCATCTCACAACTTCCATATCACTCCATTAGACCTTCCATTAGACCCCCACGGCTCCAAAGGAGCCCAAGGATGAAGAAAAGGGCTAAAAACCCCAAAAAAGATCCCAAAATAGCCCCCTAGGAGCTAAAGCCCTAAAAAAGGGGCTAAAACCCTAAAAAGGGCTAAAGTTAGAGCGCAAGGGGCTAAAGGCCCAAAAAAGGGGCTAAATCCCTCACCAAGGGCTTAAAACCCTAAAACCCCTTGGAAAAGCTATAAAAGGAGAGTGGGGGGTCACTCTCAAAACACTTCTCCCTTGCATATTGTTATGCAGCCCGTGGATGCCTTGAGACACATTTGTCTCTCAATCCACCCACACTCCCTCCATCTCCATTTCCATTTGAGCCATTGCTCCCAAACCAAGAGAGGTGCTCCCATGAGCTAGGGCATGGCGGCCCATTTCCACCCAAGAGAAGGTATACCCATGTGTTATTTTTTCTTCTTAGTTGTTTAACATGCTTTTTTTTTCTAACTCTTATTCCATTTGCAGGTTTTATTTAACATTGTTTTGTAGGTTCTTGTAGCTTAGGGTTTATTTGCAGGTTTTAAGGAGGCAGAACCCTAACCCATTTTCTATAGAGGGGTTCACCATAGCTTCATTTATTCTTTTTGCCATTAGATTTAGTTTACTATTCTTGCCATTTGCTTCTTCTTCTTGTTTAGATGAGCTTAGCTTTAGTTTAATATTTTGTTCTGTCATTTCCGTTTCTATTTTATTTTCTGCATTTACCATTAGTAGGAACCTACCCTTGTGCCCTATAGGCATAAGGGAGTCATTCTGGACCCTATAGTAGGGATAAATCCTTGCTAGAGAATGGGTGACCATACCAAGTCGATCCCACAGGATCCCTGGTTCAAAATTTTTATTTCCAAGTTTTAAAAATTTTTTCCCTAGTTTTTCAAAAATTTCATGTTAAATCCATCTTAGATTCTTGTTTATTTACATTTCTAGTTATTTCTGAGCCTCCTCAAGGACAATCCAAGCCCATTTGGTGACAGTACCAGTTACTGTTGGCCATTATGTGGTTTGCAAATCACTCAACTGTGCAAAAACGGCCGAACCGAATTTCTAAAAATTCACCTGTGTTCGGGCTCATTTTCTACCCAAACAGTTGAGCCATTTGTGAATCTGCTTCCATTGAGGGGTAAAAAGGCCCGTTTCGGAAGTGGGTTTTCAACCGTTTGAGGTAATTGCTCATAGTTTGATCAGAATCCACTTCGCAAAAATAGGAATTTTACAGGTGCGCGACCCAATATAATTTCAATTTTTGTTTTTATTTTCTGCAATTTCTTTCATGAACAATGTGTAAATGTTAAGTAAATCATTATGGATAAATAAAATGAACCTAGTATAACTAAAATCAACTTAAAATCAACCATATTGCTTCCCTCTTCCTCCTCTACCTAGTGATCACCCTCCGGGGTATTCTGGGATACAACGAAGGGCAAGCTCGTATAGATCTAGGCACTCCATTATATTGTTCCAAACCACTAAAATCAGGTGACCTGGAAGGTAGAGGGGATAGAGAAGGAGGGCTTCTCATGGCGCTAAGCGTCCTCCCTATTGACCAACCTAGCATCCGGGAGGTGACCTGAGGATCTACGGATGGTCTTAGTCCCATTGTGTTGAGAGCCCAGCACCTTCTCTTGGTTGAAGAGGAATATCACTGTGAGGCAAACATCTAGTTAGGCCAGCAAACGTTTAGGGTTAATCACTGTACTTGTTTACAATTTCTGTTTATTTATGCTTGCATACACAACCACAATGACATGAACTCTACCATGATGAATTCATAAACCATATTGTAGCAACCCAATACCAGAAAAAACAACCAAACAAATACACCATACCAATTAATTAACCCAACTCAAATCATGACACTTAGTGAGCCTTAAAATCTACTAATTTACACTAAGTCAAAACAACTCTGCAGTCTTTAAGGACATAAGTCCCTAACTGCTTCAATTGTGGGAAGTACTTGGGCTATGCCCAGAAACTCATTGTGAGGAGTACCACAGGAACCCCAAAGTAGCTGGCCGCTGAGAGGAATTGCCAAGCGAAATGGGCAACAACCCCTTCCGATTGAGTAGAAACACCTATGAGGAACAAGCCAAGCATTGTCTTCTGGTAGTCTTGGTAGCCGAGAGACCACCTTAAACCAATAGGAAGCCACTGAAACCAGGGTCCAAATCTCATTACCACCAGTTTCACACATAAAATCAAACACAATTGATCCTCCACGTTCCTCCTCACGCCTAAGAGGTGAACCACCACCATTCGAAACACTCGATCGACGCCGTCGTAGCCGTTCTCAGCAATCTCCCACACTGTCAGAGGGCCACACAGCCTCTGATTCTGATTCAGACCCATATCATTCTGAACCAGACCTTCACACCGCACCATCTTTCCCCATGGCTAATACAAATCCGGATCCATTTTCTGGCCTAACCTTAGCAAGTGGACCCATGTCCACATCACAACCTGTTACCCACAACCTGACAAGTGGCCCAAGCACAGTCATGCAGACTGTCATTAGCCAGTTGCCACCACCTATAGTGACCAGCCAAGCTGTCCCACTTACAACACACGGGGGCAGTGGCCCTTCCACACATATTGTCCCTCCTGCCACACAGGGGGGTAATGGACCGTCCAACTACATTGCCCCTACTATCACACATGGGGGCAATGTCCCTGCCACTCATACCGCCCCCCACATAGCAATTGGGGGCATTGGCCCATCCGCAATGGTGCCACTGCAGTCACCCCTAGCTGTGCAGATGCTTTATGCACCTGCAAACCCCACCACCATCGCAACCCCATCCCATATCAACTTGGGGTCAAATATTCCCTTCATAACTCGGCTGAACTTGCCTGACTTGGCCAGATTAACAAATGACCCCATCCACCACCAAGCGTTTTTGCCACCCATGCCAACTAAGCTGCCATCAGACATCCCCAAGTTTGAAGGAAAAGCAAGGGAATGTACCCAAAACCACATAATGAGATTCCATCTATGGTCCTCATCCAACAACATCATAGAGGATTCCATCAGGCTAAGGCTACTCCAACGCACCCTTACAGGTGTTGCGGCCAAATGGTACATTGAGCTGCCACAAGCCAAGTACCCAGACTTCAACTCCCTAGCCTTCATGTTCCTACAACATTTCCAACTCCCCGTCAGGTATGACGAGGGGGTGGAGATCCTGCTATCCTTCCATCAAAGCACTGCCACTCACATAACCGATCATATCCATGAGTGGTGGAGACACCGTAGCCTATGCAAAATCCAACTGGATGACATGATCTTCTTGGATTGGTTCCTTAAGACTTTGTTCTTTCCCATCACAAAGGACGTCGCATCTGAACGTCCCCAATCCGAAGAAGAGGCCATACTGAAGGCCCAACAATTTGACCTTATCTATGCTCAGTATGGATACTTGTACACTGTCATTCCAGACGCTCCCTGTTCGAGTACCTCCTACCGCGACGCACTGAGGGAATCCCACGCTGCGGACGGCATCATAGGGTCAGTCTCCCAATAACCACAGCCTCGAACAACACCACCTGCCGTTACACCAAAGCCAAGCAACACTACTAGTGTTGCTTACCAAAACCAAGCTTTGGACTATGCTAGAATGATGTCTCAGTCTGGGGCAACAACTTCCTATGCACAACCTGCGCCACCGCAGCAGGCTCAGGCCATGGCTTGGCCAACACAGCAGTATGTGGGGAAAATTCCCACATTTGTGGCACCACCACCACCACAAATATATTATGCACCACCAATGCAATCGGTTCAATCCCCCGCCCCCACTCCACCCGCTCTGTTGAGACAAGTTTTCGTACAGCAAAACCATCCCAACCAGCCTGCCCCTAACAATCAACAAGGGAAAGCTAGGAATAATCGGCCCTGCAACCAAGGCAATAACCAACCACAGGGAGGCGGTTAACAGCCGAACCCTCCCAACAATTTCGCGGCAAACCATCCAGCCCAAAAACCCCCATGAAAAAATGCACCAAGATACAATGCTCCATTGCGCACAAACCAACCATGTACACTCTGTGATGTTTATGGGAATTACACATTCAAGTGTCCCTTCATGGGTCGAGCTAAGCAGGCCATTCAGAACGGGGTCCAATAGGCCGCCAATGCTTCCAATCAAGCCCAACCTAACTAGGCACCACAAGGACCTCCCCCCATGGTGCTTCAAAACCCACTACCAATCCAAGGATTGGTGGCGACTGCTTCCCCTCCCCAGGCCAATCCCAACGCTTCGGGGGCACCTCCCATGGCCGAAACAGGTGTTCACCACCTGCTAGCCATGACAACTAAAGAGGTCAACTTGCAAGCCAGACGGAATCAGTACGGTACCACCACCAAACCTACTGACTCATCAGCAACATCCACGTCTAAGATAGTCAAGCTGCCTCTTCAATTACCCCCATTTCTGCGCCCCCCAATACGCAGAATCACCAATAATGCCACAGCTAGAGCTGCAGTCAGCTATAGCATTGTGGATGATTTGTCCCAAACACCAACCGCCATGTCCGCTCTTGAGGTACTTAAAACATGCCCAACACAGCAGAAAGCCTTACTAGCTGCTCTAGGGGCAGTAGACCCCTCTGACTCCAAGCTGATCACCTTTGACACGGAGAATGGGGAACCATGCATGCCCTCCACTATCGCCTTCCAAATCCTAGTTTGCCATCTGAAATTTGGTTGTGCACCGATGCATAGTGAATGAGGGGGCATCCATGTGCATCATGTCTACCTTGGTTTGGAAGAAGCTTGGATCACTAATTATGCAACCGTCCTCCATGAATCTGTGGGCTTATGATGGACATCCCAGTAAAGCCCAAGGAATCCTCCCTCATGTCCCCATCATGTTAGCTGGAAAGACAGTCCTGATTGACATCGAAGTCGTCAACGCTCAACTGGACTACAACATCCTCCTTGGAAGGAGTTACATGTACACCATGCGAGCCATCGTGTCAATTGTCTTCCGCCTCATGATGTTCCCCCACGAAGGGAATATTGTGACGGTTGACCAGCTCACCTACCATGATCCGCAATGGTTAACAGCACCTGCCAACATTATCCCTACCATCATCGCCATTGAGCCGCAAGGGGCGACCACACACACTAACGGCATCCCTGCAACCAACATTGTGGTTGAAAACACACTAGCTTCCCCACCATTGAATGTGGGACCTGGGTTGTTTACCGATCCCACCATGACAGCTCCTTTCCCGTTGGTCTCACCACCACCGACACAAAAGCAAACTACAGACTTGTGCATGGTCTCATCAAGCATCACTGCACCCAAACAGAAACTGCATCCCCAACCACAACCACAACATCGTCTGCAGCTGCAACGCCAACAACAGCTGCAACATCACCCATAGCAGCAGCATTACACGCAGCTGCAACCACAACCTCACCCCCACATGCAACCAGCTGGGAATTATGTGGGCTCATCTCTAGTCCATACAATTCCCTTCCTCTTTCCCCCAACTGGTGTCATGAGCAAGTCAGTCATGGCCACCTTAAGCCTACCCAACTTTACGTTGGAGATCCCAGTGTGGTATCTTAATCCACCAGCCCAACTAGCAATGCCCCAAGTTGTTTTAACCCTGGTGCAACCTATCGTGGTTGAGTCTCACCCTCCACCCGGTCCACACAAGCCAACTGCTGCACCTGCACTAAAACAACCCCAACCCAAAAGAGCTAGGGGAAAGAACACCAAATCCATCGCAAAAACACGACAAGTCCCACCTTGTGTCATCTGCGAACAATAGGGCCATCCAAATCATAATTGCCCTGAAATCCCAGTAATCCGTTCACATCTGGATGCCATGGATACGAATGAAAACATCCCCGTGGTTGAACTCCCAACCGCGCCAGTAGTTTGGAACAAGGCATTGAGGACAAACCATGCTTGTGCTCTTTATGGCTTGTATGGACATTACTCCCACCATTGCCAATACCTGTCCGAGTTTTGAATGGCTCTCGCTGACCTCTGTTAACATTCCCTTGAGTCTGAAATCACCTTGATCGAAGAAGTTCACCCCCCACCTCCTTCTTCAGACATCATGTCCATTTACATGATGTCCAGTTCAACTGGCCTACTCGTCTCCACCATCACTGACGGTCCATCAGACTTGTTTATTCCATTGTTTCCCCAACCACAACCGCAACCTCAGTTACCAGGGAAACATTGGGGTTCATTCCCGATCAACATGATCCTTTTCCTTTTCCTTTTCCCTTTCCTTTTCCTACCATCCGAGATCGTCAGTAAGTCTGTCTTGGTAGCCTGCAATCTATAGGATTTCACACTGGGAGATCCTGTGTGGTACCTTGAACCACCTACCATACCTCGGAGGCCCTAAGATGTGTTGACTCATGTCCATCCAATTGAGATGATGTTGCACCTACCTCTAGGTCCATTAAAGGCTCCTCCCATCTCCAGGCCTGCCCCTCTTCCTCTAATAGAGACTGGGGGCAAGGGACCCAAAGCCACAACCAATACCATTTTCATGATATCTAGCACTACTTTCCCTTCCATCTCATCGGCTCTGGAAGATCCACCTGATCTATCCCAGCACCACTTACGCGATGATGAAGATATATGTAAAACCGCCTTCGGTTTTACCCCATTCCCTTTAAACCATAGTGTGGAATCGGTTCTTCCCATAAAAGATCAGATTCTGTCATCCCACCTTGCCAATGACCTTCGTCTCCGCAAGGGGGCATACCTCTTCATCGACTCAAATGGTCGACTCTTGAAGAAGCCACACAATGGGCTCCACCTCAAGAGAGTCCATTCCTGATATAACCACTATGAGTCCCTTATAGCATAGTTTTTTCCCTTTCTTATTTTTCAACATTTTTCAGCATAAATCAAGGGAAGCACCATCAGTTGCTAATCCAAAGTCACTCGGAACCGGTTCGAGACTCCTCTCACACCTCTGGGCTCAAATTTCCATTTTATGAGACCATCGTCTCACGTTTAATAAGTCAATTTCAGGACCATTTCCCACAAGTCACCTCGATTTACGAGCCATGACATAATGATGCAAGTGTCTACGGACCTGTACTTGTATCACACTTATCGATCGCTACTCATGCGGGTTTTCAGGCCGCCTCCCATTCAGGATTGTAATTTTAGATTTTATTTTGTATTTTTAACACATAGTTGTCTTTCCCAATCACCGCACCTTACGCAGACCTCTGTACCACTGTCCACAAAACGATTTCTTTTTCTTACATGCATTAGGCATATAAATTCCCCCGGACTTGTACTCACATCGCATGTAGTCAAGTTCGTCCACCGCAACACACACACACGCTCTCTTGACCTCTGTCTGAGAGCCACCTCGGTTTGCGTACCTCTGCCGCACCGAATCGCAGGCCTCTGCTGCAATCTATCCCACGCATGTATTGGTATGTTTGAGAGCCTACTGCTCCATCCATACTGTGCAGATGACCTTTGGACCTCTCTCCACCGTCCTGACATGGGGCATTGCATGTGCCATTGCAATCGGTTGACCACATTGGAGTTTTGTTTAAGCTCTTTTCTGACTCCTTAAAACAATGAAAATATCGCCGAGCACAGCTGCTTCCTTTCCCTCTCTCTAAAGTATAGGAAAGGGCGTCTACATCGTCTCGTTTACCTCCATTTATGGACCATGTAGACCATCAATCGAAAAGCACATCCTTGGCACACTCAAGCCAAGACCGTACCCCTTTGCATACTTTTATGCTTTCTCGGGCAGAGGGGCCACACTTTATGAAAAAGATCACCACCGGTTGTTGTTAAGCTCTTTTCGATCCATTTGAACAAGAAAATATTGTCGAGCAAACTTGGTTTCGTTCATGCTTGTAAAAGTATTTGAATGACCATCCAATCAGTATAGGTTTAACCTTTTCCGGCCTGATTGGACTACCTACGGTAAAGAAGTCTCTCATCCCCTCTAGGATGAGCGAGCTCTCCTATGTATACTTTTATCCTTTTTCAGACACAGGAGACTACCAACAAAAAATATCCCCCACTGGAGTCTTCTTTGTGCTTTCAGACTCTCTAAAATTGAAAGCACCATCGAGCATTTACTTTCTCGGGCTCGCCAAAAATCCATGAGATCGTACCATAATGGTGTCCCTACACACCCCCCCCACAGTAAACAGTTTGGCAGCATTCCCACATTGGGTCGCCTTTGTTCAGAGTATTGTGCAATGTGTCTTCCTTGGATCCCATCAGTATCAAAAATTTCCACCTCCTCCAAGTATTTCCCATCTCCAACGACATTCCTGATATTACAGGTATGATCCCATTCCCTTGAGTCAAGTTTCATTTGCTGCCTGGTCTACCCTACCGTCATACTCTGAACAAAGGAAGTTTGAGTCTCCCACTACCCCCTGCCCCTGGTTAGTTCTTTCCCTCCCCCCTCCCCCCCAATTCAGTGAGTCAGTCCGCAGATTGCTTCACACCTTTCGGTTATCCACCTCGCTCTCTTGGTCAAGGAAAAATCATTGCCTTAACTAGGGGCAGGCCTCCCTCTGTCGACGCCAACACACATATTCCAGAGGATAGACCCAGAGGTCCCTGTACCTTGGTTTCATTAACATCATTGATGAGTTTCTTGGACCACTTGAGAGGAGTCCTTAGTGCCTCTTGGGATGGTTGTTTCTCACATGCTCGACTTCAACTCCTCCATTGCACTGTTGAGATTTGTACAGGGTTTTTTCTGCACATTATTTGGTCAAAGACCCTGGATGTCACCTGACTCTAGCACATTGGTGAGTCCACTCGAGGGACCTAAATAGGTTATGTCCCTTGTGATTTCCGAGTTGTGTTGGAGACAGTGTTCAGAAGCCCTAGTAGTGCTTCGATATACCTTTATGATTGATGCAGCATACTTGTACCGTAGAGACTCTGACTCTCAATCAACGAGTCCACACAGCTATGTACCAGATCCAGCAGACCGTCAGTCATAAATATATAGCATTCCATGAGAATGCCATGGGTCCAATGTAACAGATCAGTATTGTATTCAGCCTCACATAGAGGCAACGAGCATTGTAACATCAGTTGTATATGATCGGCGCTTGTATTTTAGAGCATAGATCAAATGATTCTTTTCAAATTGTCACGAGCATGGGAATTCCCGCCTCGTCCATACACATGTCACACATTTATTGTATCTCACCCATTGACGGGAGCCAAATTAATACAAAAACCAAAATCCACCATGCCCCAACCCCGGAAGCACCACCTCTACACAGCAAATCCTATGATGTCCGTCGGCCATACTTTGAGCTCCTGCCCTCACACATCAGGGAGCAATCTGTTAACCCAAAAATCCCCCACTTAGCTCTCAATGGCCTACACCACCCAAGGACATCATCTCATAACTTCCATATCACTCCATTACACCTTCCATTAGACCCCCACACCTCCAAAGGAGCCCAAGGATGAAGAAAAGGGCTAAAAACCCCCAGAAAGAGCCCAAAATAGCCCCTTAGGAGCTAAAGCCCTCAAAAAGGGGCTAAAACCCTAAAAAGGGATAAAGTTAGTGCGGAAGGGGCTAAAGGCCCAAAAAAGGGGTTAAATCCCTCACCAAGGCCTTAAAACCCTAAAACCCCTTGGAAAGCTATAAAAGGAGGGTGGGGGGTCACTCTCAAAACACTTCTCCCTTGCATATTGTTATGATGCCCATGGATGCCTTGAGACACATTTGCCTCTCAAGCCACCCACACTCCCTCCATCTCCATTTCCATTTGAGCCATTGCTCCCCAACCAAGAGAGGTGCTCCCATGATCTAGGGCATGGTGGCCCATTTCCACCCAAGAGAAGGTATACCCATGTGTTATTTTTTCTTCTTAGTTGTTTAACATGCTTTGTTTTGTAACTCTTATTCCATTTGCAGATTTTATTTAACATCATTTTGCAGGTTCTTGTAGCTTCGGGTTTATTTGCAGGTTTTAAGGAGGCGGAACCCTAACCCATTTTCTACAGAGGGGTTCACCATAGCTTCGTTTTATTCTTTCTTCCATTAGATTTAGTTTACTGTTCTTGCCATTTGCTTCTTCTTCTTGTTTAGATTAGCTTAGCTTTAGTTTAATATTCTATTCTGTCATTTCTGTTTCTGTTTTATTTTTTGCATTTACCATTAGCAGGAACCTACCCTTGTGCCCTATAGGCATAAGGGAGTCATTCCTACCCTTTTAGCAGGGAGAAATCCTTGCTACATGAAGAATTGGCCATTTTGATAAAATTTCCAAAAATGGGACATTACAAGAGTATTCTTTTACTTAACCTATCAATAGAAGGACCATAAACTATTTTATTTAGTAATTCCCTTAATAGGTTAAGAGATGAGAGGCTTCCATAAATCCCAGCTAAACAAATCAATTTTATCTCATCTTAAAATGCAACATAGATTTAGATTACCAGGATCGTGATCAAAGGAGTAATTATAATAAAAAATACAAATTACTCTATCTATTAACTAACAATTACAGAACGGTATTCGAACAAGCAAAATTTTATAATTAAAATAATTTAGATCCATTTTAACCATCATGATTCTTTTACAAATCGAGATCTTATATTGTCTAGCCTTATCTTTCGTGTATCTAACCCAAGACTTACACTTTTTAAAAAATGAAACCAATCCTACATAATCCCAATCAAACTCATAGATACTACATAAATAGTAAAATATCTCATTATCAATTAATGAAACAGTCGATGATTGAAAGTTGCGTAGTCAAAGGATTAAAATAGATATTTTGGATCTAATACAACCACCACGATTTGCTCATGATTTCATAGCCTCCTCATATGGATAAAAACACTTGAGGCTCAATATTTAGTTAAAAAAATCTATTCTATATATTACAGTGCAATTACAATATTTTATCTACATCAAATCATTCAAATCCATTACGTGGCAGTAACACCATCGTTGGATGGCAGCCATTGTATAAACAATAACTGTGATAGGTAAAACCTTTATTGTCAAGAAATGCATCATAAGAATCAAACATAGACCTTGGGGGTTGCTTCATTATTTAATATAAAAAATAAACACACGGGGTTTGAAACCGAGTGGTTCTAATTCCATCGAAGATGGTGTCCACTATTGATCCAATGAGCAGTTGGTAGGTTGTCAAGCTTCGACAAAGTCTAGCACTTCGACTGCTTCGAGAGGTTCCCCTCGACAGTTCCACCTCGACATGTTCGCTTCGATAGTTTCTCCTTGACAGGTCCTCCTCGAAATACAGCATACCAACTTCCCTTGTTAATATCGACGATTGTCGAACATCGAGAGAATGCCTCTGTCTTTCAGTCATCTGTGACGATTGAACTTCTAAACCATTATAACTTCTTTTGTAACTGAACGTAATAGGTAGTCACCCAAGTGTCTCAACATCCTATATAAGCATGTACACTAATGTAATATGGAGGATTCTGATTCCTCCATCTTTCATGGAGACGAACTAATACATTGGTTAGAATTCTTGCATATTGTTTGTGCACATACTTCTTGTCAACCTAGTGTATTTCCTATGTTGTTGGTTCTTCTTATATTCTTCCTCCACAATAGTACTCAACTCATTCAGTCGAATTTTGTCCCCAGCGTGCACTTGGGCATGACCTGGATCATTGGTATCAAAGAAAGATCTTGTTTAGAGATTAAGTTACATAAGCACTTCAATCGAAGTTATTTAACTTATGCATAATCAAACACGCTTTCAAATTCAGCAACATAAGCAGACACTTCCTTCGATTTCAGAAAATATGGCAGAAGAAGTAGACAATAGACATGCAACTGACAATATAGAACAAATCATAGAAAAATCATTGGCTCTCTAGCGAACTGAAATGTTCGCCCACTTCAGCGATATTCTCATGAGAGTCACTTCGAACTCTGGGGAATCCTCGACGCGACCTCACTCCAATAAAATTAGCCCCTTCAAAGTGAAAATGAATCTAGACATACCTAACCTTGAAGGAAAGGTTGACGCAGAATCCATCGATAATTGGGTACAAAAACTGGAATCTTACTACATAGTGAATCAACTCTCCGAAGCAGAAAATATCCCCATTCATCCTTAAAAATGTCAACCGTCGTACACTGTTGGTGGGAGAATATATTAACAAAGATGGAAAAATAAGGAGACCCCATAGACACATGAGTAAAATTTGTCGAGTATGTCCAAAAGGAATTCTAACCACCCAAGTATCTTGAACAACAGTATAGGAAGTGGTAGCAGCTAAGGCAATGGAAAGACCAGTCCGTATATATTTACACCAATGAGTTCTATCGACTCATGGCTAGGCTTGGCATCCATGAAGAAGAGAAATTGCTTGTACTGAAGTACGTTAGTGATTTATCCCCATACATTCAGCAAGAGATGGATTTTCTAACTTTCAGTACGCTTATGGATGCATTTCATTATGCCAACAAGATTGAAGCTAAACAGAAAGGAATAGCATGTTTCTTGAACAAGCCAATAGGTCGAACATCTGACAAGAAGTCACCAACTGACTCTGACAATTTCAAGAACTGACTCTGACAATTTCAAGAACCCTTCTCAGCCAACTTCGCCAAAGCCTGATCATCAAAAGAAGAACTTTCAGAAAGATAAGAGGGATTGCCATAAAAAATCCCCCATCGGGAAATGGTGTGATAAATACAGTTCAACATGGCATGATACATAAGAATGAAAATATCGGAAGAAATTTTTGGAAAACTTTTTGACATCCAAATTGTCTGATAGAGCCCTGGTAGAATCTGATCTAGATGGATAAACCCTCTTGGCTTCGACCTCGACCACTCTGATAGCCTCGACTATCATTGATGAGGAGGAATGAGAGTGCATGTTCCATACACAGATATGGGTTTAGAAAAATCCATTGCATCTTATTGTGCATAATGGTAGCTAGAAGAGCTTCATTTTTGAATATCTTGTGAAGAAATTAGGTCTTGGCACAACCCCACATCCTCAGCCTTACAATATTGGTTGGATGAAGGATGGGCAGGATTTAAGGATCACATGCCAATTCTGACTCACCTACTTCATTAATACTTTTGAATATGAAGTACTATGTGACGTGGCACCCCTTTCTGTAGCCGACGCCCTATTTAGGAAACCCTACCTATGGGATCGACACGGTACATATCAGTCATGGCCTTAGAAGGTGATTGTCAAAATCCAGAATCAATGGTATGGCATACCAAAGAGACAACCCACATCAATGATTGATATGATATATGGAAAACAAACAAACAATCTTATCAATCATGCTTAAAAGTTTCCATTAATCATGATAAAGCCTTAACATTTTAGGAAGACTGCAGCAACAAGTCGACTCACCGATGAACACAACTCCCAACAACAAGAATAGATCGACCGTATTCTTGAGGAATACTAGAACGTATTTCAAGCAACTGATGGAGTACTTCTACATTTTCAGGTAAAACACTCCATTGAAATTGTTCCTGGTTCTTCATTACCTAATGCATTTGTTTACACAAGATCCATTCTCGAAAATGAATAGATTCGGAGGAAAATCTAGGATTTAATAGACAAGGGTCATATCCACCCCATCTCCTCTCCTTGTGGAATTCTAGTAGTCTTAGTTCCAAATAAAGACGAGACCTGGTGCATGTGCATCAACTATCGAGATCTCAAAAAGAATCCAGTAAAGAACAAATACCCTCTTCCATGGATTAATGAACTCATCAATATCCTGAAAGGTGCTAAGTTCTTTACGAAACTCGACCTCAAGTCGACATATCGCCAGATTCCAATAGATTCCACTGATATATGGAAAATGGATTTCAATACCAAGGAAGGATTGTTTGAATGGTTAGTCATGCCTTTCATCTTAACCAATGCACCTGCAACCTTCATGATACTAGCAGAATCGACAGTTTCTATTTAGATCAGCTACTTACCATTCATAGTCAGATGTAATGGCTGATTTTCAGCCTTGTAATTATCCCGACAGTTTCTATTCAGATCAGCTACTTACTTTGCATAGTCAGATGTAATGGCTGATTTTCAGCCTTGTAATTAGCCCGATAGTTTCTATATAAAGGAAGGAACTCTCACAATGAAGAGATTCAAAACAAAACCTTATTTTTATATGGTATTAGAGCCCCAAGTTATTTTCATTTTTTTTCTCTCAGCATCAGGACTGTCAGAAACCTCTTCATAGGTTTTGTTGGAAGTCTCTTGGCTTTCCAGAGGATTTTAATTTTTGGATTTTTGGGTGGTTTGGGATGTCGCAATTCTGGTGTGGGGTTGTCGCAATTATTGTTATTTTTTCCTGGTGGTTATTATGTTAGGAGAAAATTCTATTGTTCGCTTTAATGGCAAGAACTACGCCAATTGGGAATTCCAGTTCAGTATGTTTGTGAAAGGGAAGGAGTTATGGGGTCATTTGGATGGGTGTTCTCCAGCTGCAACTGACCCCAAGGAACTTAGTTTATGGGAAGGCAGGGATGCCAAAATTGCTTCTTGGCTACTCAATTCTGTTGAACCCCATATGGTCAACAATATTCGTGGGTTCACTACTGTTAAGACAATGTGGGATTACCTTCAGTGAATTTATTATCAAGATAATTCTGCCCGAAAGTTTCAATTCGAGTTAGACATCGGAAACTATCGCCAGGGGAACCTATCGATTGAACAATTCTATTCCGATTTTCTTAATTTATGGAGTGATTATTCTGGGTTGGTACACTCTAAGGTTCCCAAAGATGCTTTAGCAGTACTACAAGCGGTTCATTCTAAGAGCCAGCGGGATCAATTTTTGGTGAAGCTCCGACCCGAGTTTGAAAGTGCACAAGCTGGGTTAATCAATCACACACCTGTCCCCTCTTTGGATGTCTGCTTGGGTGAAATATTGCATGAAGAACATCATCTCACCTCACAACTTGGAATTTATCAAGACGCTGGTGGTACTGAGCTGGTTAATGTGGCCTACGCTGCTCACGACAAAGGATGATACAAATCTCCACCGTAGTGTTACAGTTGCAAGGAAGTTGGGCACATTGCAAAACATTGCAGCAAGAACTTCTACAATTATTGCAAGAAGGAAGGCCATATCATTAAGGATTGTCGTGTATGCCCTCAGAATCGATCCACTCTTGCTTTTCATACTGTTGTTCAGTCCACCTTTGTGCCTGCATCTTCCGTTCAGCCCGTTGTTCCGGGTTCTTCTTCCAACCTTACTCCTGATCAGGTTCAACAGATGATTGTTTCCGCTCTTTCTGCTCTTGGTCTCCAAGGTAAGAAACATCTTCTTCCTTATCCTTGGTTAATTGACTCTGCAACTTCCAATCACATGATTTCCAGTCCGACAGCTTTACATAATGTTCGTAAGTATGATGGTGAGCAGCATATTCAGATCGCCGATGGCAGTACTCTTCCTATTACTGCAGTTGGAAATTTGGGGTCTTCCTTTACTAATGTTTTTGTGTCTCTTGATTTATCTTCCAATATCATTTCTGTTGGACAATTAGTAGAAGAAAATTGTTCTCTTCATTTTGATCGTAGTGGTTGCCATGTGCAGGATCAAGCATCGGGACAGGAGATAGCGAAGGGGCCTAAAGTGGGACATCTTTTTCCTCTTCAGTCGTTTTCCATTCCTCGGTCAATTTCTGTTGATTGTTCCACTATTACTAATAATAGCCATTTTTGGCATAAGAAATTGGGACATCCCAACTCTGTAATTTTGACACATCTTATAAAACATGGTTATTTGAGCAATACAAATGCATTTTCTTCCTTGTCTTTTGATTGTGCACCTTGTAAACTTGGTAAAATAAAATATTTACCATTTCCTTTTCAGGGTAGTCGTGCTTCTACATGCTTTGAGATTATTCATTCTGATGTTTGGGGTATGAGTCCTATTCTTTCTCATGCTCAATACAGGTATTTTGTGACATTTATTGACGATTACAGTTGTTTCACTTGGGTCTATTTTCTTCATTCTAAAGCTGATGTGTTTTTGACCTTCCAAACTTTTTTTGCCTATGTAGAAACACAATTTTCTACCTATATTAAGACCTTACACTCAGATTCCGGGGGATAATATATGTCTCATGATTTTCAATCTTTCCTACAACAGAATGGTATTCTCTCTCAGTGTTCCTGTCCTTACACCCCTCAACAGAATGGAGTCATCGAGCGTAAGAATAGACATATTTTAGATGTTGTTCGTACCTTGATGCTTGAATCTTCTATCCCTCCTATATTTTGGGTAGAGGCATTATCTACGGCTGTATATTTGATTAATCGTTTTCCTTCTCCTACCTTGCATTTTGATTCTCCATATTCTCGTTTGTTTGGTGTTCCTCCTGACTATAATTCTCTGCATGTTTTTGGTTGTGTCTGTTTTGTTCACTTACCTCTCATTGAACATTACAAGCTTGCTGCCCAAGCTGTTCAGTGTGCTTTTCTTGGCTATAGTGACTCTCATAAAGGGTTTGTGTGTTATGATGCGGATGCTAACAAGCTTCGTATTTCTCGAAATGTGATTTTTTTTTTAAATCAATATTTCTTTCCATCTCGTACTAATCCTATTTCTTCCTCTATTTTTCTTCCTCCTTTTGATGATGTGTCTAGTACTCCTACTCATTTTCAGCCAGGTCTTATGTATCAGTGACGCCACCCATTGCCTCTTCCTTCCTCTGAACCGCCACTTGATCATGTCTTGCATGAGCCCCGTCGGTCTACTAGGGTTTCCCGGCCTTCGAATTGGTATGGGTTTTCTTCTTTCTCTCTTCAGGCTAATCTTGATACTACTTCTGTGCCTAAGTCTTATTCTCAAGATTCTACTCAAGAGTGTTGGCGCCAAGCTATGCAGGATGAACTTCAGGTTCTTCAAGACAATCACACTTGGTACATCGTCACTTGTCTTGTTGGAGTTAAGCCTATTGGGTGCAAATGGGTATACACCATCAAACTACATGCTGATGGCTCTATCGAAAGACATAAAGCTCATTTGGAGGCACTCAGCAATCAGCAAGAGTATGGGCTTGATTATGAGGAAACATTCGCTTTTGTCGCCAAAATGACTATTGTTCGCACTGTTATGGCTCTTGCTATTTTGAAAGGATGGTCGCTTCGCCAGATGGATGTGAAGAATGCGTTTTTACATGGTGATCTAAAGGAAGCAACATTTATGTCTCCTTCTCCTATCTTATTTCCTCCCTCTTCTGTTGAGGTTTGTCGCTTGAAGCGGTCTTTATATGGTTTGAAGTAGGCACCGCGAGCATGGTTTGAGAAGTTTCGTACTACTCTACTGGATTTCACTTTTACTCAGAGTCAGTATGAATCCTCTCTCTTCTTTTGCAAGACTTCTATTGGGATCGTTATACTTCTTTTGTATGTTGATGATATTGTGATTACCGGATCTGATCTCCCCTTAATTGATCAGCTCCAGCAGCACCTCAAATCTTCGTTTCATATGAAAGATCTTGGTCCACTGCAGTTTTTCTTGGACTTGAGGTCCAACATTGTCCAAATGGCATGCTCTTACATTAGCATAAGTATACCCAAGAACTTCTTTCTTTAGCCGGTATTCAAGATGGTAATTCGGTTCTTACACCTATGGAGGTCAATTTGAAGCTGCATTAGGCGGGTGGTGATTCGTTATCTGATCCCTCGATGTATCAACAGCTGGTGGGAAGTTTGAATTAATTGACCATTACTCGACCTGATATCTCATTTGTTGTTCAGCAGGTCAATCAGTTTATGCAGGTTCCTTGCCAGACACATTTGGCCGATGTCCGTCTTCTTCTTCGATACCTCAAAGGGACATCTGGTCGTGGTTTGTTTTTCCCTTCAGGGAATTCTTTAAAGTTGGAGGGTTTTAGTGATGCCGACTGGGCTGGTTGTGTGGATACTCATCATTTTGTTACAGGTTGGTTTATGTTTCTTGGCGATGCCCTTATTTCTTGGAAGAGTAAGAAGCAGGCTCGTGTCTCGAAGTCATCCACCGAGTCTGAATATCGGGCTATGTCGTCTACCTATTCTGAAATTGTATGGCTTCAAGGGTTGTTAGGAGAACTTAGTGTTCCACATCTTACTCCTACTCCTCTTCATGCTGATAATACCAGTGCTATTCAGATTGCTACCAATCCAGTTTTTCATGAGCGCACCAAAGATATTGAACTAGATTGTCATTCCATTCATGAAGCCATTGCTCGCCATGAGATTACTCTTCCACACATTTCCACTAAACACCAAACTACTAATGTCTTCACCAAGGCTCTCTCTCATCCTCGCCATCATTTCCTGATTGACAAATTTATGCTTCTTGATCGCCCAGCATCAATTTGAAGGGGGATGTTAGCAGAATCGACAGTTTCTATTCAGATCAACTACTTACCATGCATAGTCAGATGTAATGGCTGATTTTTAGCCTTGTAATTAGCTCGACAGTTTCTATTCAGATCAGCTACTTACTATATTTTCAGATGTAATGGTTGATTTTCAACCTTGTCATTAGCCTGACAGTTTCTATATAAAGGAAGGAACTCTCACAACGAAGAGATTGAAAACAAAACCTTATTTTGACACATGAGATATATGGATGGCCTTATACGACCTTTCATCGGTAAGTGTGTCATTGTCTATCTCGATGATATCTTGATTTTTTATTCGATCATGCAAAGAACATGTCAAAGAGCTTCGACACTCTCCAGTAGCATCGAACATATATGAGCATGGAAAAATGCTCATTTGCGATGACCAACATCGAATATTTGGGGTATGTAATTGACTCTGCAGGAATTCATGTTGACCTAGAAAAAGTACATATCCTCAAATATTGGCCCATTCCTTAAAACATTCATAAACTAAGAATTTTTCTTGTTTTAGAGAATTTTTATCGACAATTCATACTTGGATTCAGCCACATCGCATGGCCTTTGAATTAGTTGACGAAAGGAAATGGGAAAATTGTCTTCAAATGCACACCGACACAACAACAATGTTTTAAACAACTCAAAAAAAAGATTTGTTCTGCACCGGTACTTATGTTACTTGATTTGCATTAGCCCTTTGAGATTGAGACAAATGGATCAGACTATTCCCTCGGTGCAATGATCACTCAGTCAGGTAACCCAATCATGTTTCACTGAGAATTTCAGTGACACCGTTAGAAGGTATTTAACATATGAAAAATAAATATACGCCATTGTGCAAGACCTTAAACAATGTAGACACTACATTATTGGCAAGGAAGCGATCATCCTCACTGACCATAAACCTTTGTAGTTCGCTCTATCCCAGTCGAAAATACAGACAACTCAACAACTCAAGTGGATTGATTACTCGCAACAATTTTAGTTGGTAAGTAAGTATCGGAAAGGAAAATCCAATGCTGCAGTCGATTGTCTCAGTAGACCACCCATTACTCTACTATCTATAGTGATGAGTATGCAGGGCTATGACACCACTACTTGGACACCATTGTATTTGGTAGACTATGATTTCTGTGCAATTTATCGACAGCTTCAGACCGACAGAATTTGTTGATAAATTGCATAGAAATCATGATGTCTACTATCGACTACTTCCCGAAAGACACCTTGTTATACAAGCTTGGACAGATTTGCATACCGACCGGTGAGCACCGACATAAGCTCATTTGGGGTGCACACTACAACAATACTGCATGAAATTTTGGAGTCGCAAAAACACTTGTTATCCTCCAAAAGTATTCCTAGTATACTTCACTGAAATTTTATGTCAACAAGTACATTCGATCGTGTGTGTTTTGTGCCATTGCTGAACCACCGAATTGACGACAAGGACTGTACACACCCCTTCTAGTTCCTATTCGACCATGGGAATCTATTTCTATAGACTACTTGATGGGATTTCCTATCACAAAACATCAACATGACTCTATATTAGTAGTAGATGATGTATTTTCCAAGATGGCTATACTCATACCATGTAAGAAGACTATGACGACACAACAGACTGCTCAAATATTCTTTGAACATGTGTGGAAACATTATGGCCTCCCGATGACCATTATGTTCGATAGAGATGCTAGATTTGTTAGCACCTTTTGGAAAAATATTTGGAAACAACTCGACATGATACTTTCTTTGTCGACAGCCTTGCATCCACAGACAAACGGATAGACAAAAGTTGTAAATTGCTTAGTCGTACAACTACTTCGCATGTACAACCACAAGCATCGTAAAACATAGGATGATAGCCTTCCATACATACAACACAACTGCAATCGTGCTCAACACAACTCAACAGGAAAGAGTCCATTTGAGATCTGTTATGGATTTCAACCTTCAGTGCCTATTGACTTAATCAGTTCCTCAGCACATCCGAATGACATCAACTTTGAGGAAGAGAAGTGGAGAAAGCATTGAAGTTCGGGGATCAAATCTACAACATTCAAAAGAAATCACAGGAGATGTTGCAATGTTTTAATGCAAAATCTAAGTCCCAACATGACAAGCATCGTATTCCTCATTCATTCGAAATTGGGGATCAACTCAGGTTACATCTAAAGAAGGAGGACCTCATTGGTCCATACAAAATATGAAAACTTTGTGATATGGTCCATACAGTATCCTTAAATAGTTTGGAGAAAATGTTTTTTAGCTTGACATTCCTACATTCCTTGGCCTACATCCTTTTTTCAATATAGATCTACTTCGACCATACCATGCACCATTGTTGGAACATAACAACTTGCAGACAGGAGAACATGAAGACATCCATCCATATGTTCAGGAACCTCTTCTTTGTGACACCATGGTGGGATGATGCATACGCCATACAAGGAAGAACTCCATTCCCTTGTTTCAAGTGGATTAAGCTAGACAACTCCCCGTGGAAGGAAAATGGTACTCTTTTACTGAAGTAGCCAACAAGTTTCCTCACCTAAATGAATACACAATGGAGACCATTGTTTCTTAAGGAAGGGGGAACGATCCAACCAGCAGTTGGTAGGTTGTCAAGCTTTGATAAAGTCTAGCACTTCGACTACTTCAACTACTCTAGATGCTTCGACAGGTTTTCCTCGACATGTTTTCTTCGATAGGTTCTTGTCAACAGGTCCACCTCGACATAAAACATACCAACATGCCTTGTCAATATCGATGATTGTCAAACATCGACAGAATTCCTCTGTCTTCTAGTTGTCTCCGACAGTTGAACTTTTGAAGAGTTCTAACTTCTTTTGTAACTGAACGTAACGGGTAGTCACCCAAGTGTCTCAACATCCTATATAAGCATGTACACTAATGTAGTATGGAGCATTATAATTCCTCCATTTTTCATGGAGAAGAATTAATAAATTGGTTCGAATTCTTGCATATTGTCTATGCCCATACTTCTTGTCGACCTAGTGTATTTCCTGTTTAGTTGGTCCTTCTTATATGCTTTCGCTATAACAGTACTCGACTCATTTAGTCGATTGTTTTCCCCGACGTGCACCTGGGCATATCCTGGATCAACTGTTTCCAAATACCGTAACCTTTAAACAGGTTTTACAACCAATGCTGAACCTAAGTGGTGATAATCCCATCGAAGATGGAACCCACAACATTGTTAATCCCTTAAACTTATACACGTCGATGCAACATAGAGGTTGTGAATCCATATTCCCGTCAAATAAAATAAAAACCTATATGGGTTTATTAAAAACGAAAATCTAAAATGTCTCTTGAGTATGGAAAAATTCCTACTCCTACATGGCCATGGATAAAACAAACCAACCAAATCAGAGTCACCTACATAACCAAGGAACGATGTAAGATAAGTGAATAATTGTTTAAAATAAATGATAAACTAAGTTGAGGGTGGTTTCACTCACCTTAGTGTTTCAAGAACCAGGCCTGGGAGGGGGTGACCCTATCTCCATCATCGTCGACGTCCCCAAACCTGCAAGAACCCATTTAAAGTTAGAACCATAACGTATTATGTATATGAAAAACTTGATTTATAAATGACCGAATTAAAATCTTACCTTATCTGAATGCAGAGAGGGCCAGGGGTCAGCTCCTCCTGGACCCCTTTATCCCTTTTCTTCCTGTAAGTAAAACAACATTATAGTCATACATTACTGCCCGAATTTTAAAAGAAGGTTTTATCAAAATTTACTTGGAGAGTTTATACAAAACTTTCCAAGTTAAGGCAGATGAACGATCATGAGAGATGGTCTAGTGTTGTTATGTAGCAACCAGGAAGGCTAAGACTGATGGTGGTGTTTAAATGAGCAATAAACCTACAACACACCTCGAAAGAAACCATTAAATTACCATTAACAAACTAGGTAAGGGTTTTTACAGGTTTAACTACTCAAGCACAGATGTGGGAGAAACATCTCCCTTCCCCACGCTTACAGACTAAGTTGACAGTGGAATTAACCATTCGAACGGGCAAAGAACTACCATAAAACCCTAACAAAACACCTGTCAATGTGTAGGACAAGTGGAGCACCAATATTTAATCTCAGGTGAGCCTTAAAATCCTGCCTACACTGTCAACTTGTAGCCATGACAAAACTTATTGCAAAGGTCAACCACGGTACAACCAAATCATAACTTGTACCTCCCAACATAGCACTTGGCCAAACCTTATAATATATATTAACATGTCAACAAAGTATTTCCTTAAACCAAACTTCGAATATGGTAATCATATGTCCCAAACCATTAACATATAATTTAGGCATATAAACTTTACACCTTGCACAAAATGGTTATACCTTGGGTCATCATAACCTAAATGTATGCCAAGATTTTGATATGGACTATGGTGTTTAACACCATAGTCTCTCCCCCCCAATTCACTTTCTTTACAAAAGTATGTTGTCACTTTCATAAGAGATAGGGTGTGATGGCTAGGGCAGAGACCTTCCTTGGGGCTAAGAATCCTTAGCAAAAATATGTAGCAAGATAAATTTAAAGGTGTCTAAAATATGCACCTTTAGGTGTGACTAAAGAATGTCAATACCCGTGCAAACATTCACATAGAGTATAACCTATAAAAGATCAGTAAGAAACCAACGTAAGTTACCATACAATTAAAATGACATTGTATGTATGTTGCAATCAATATCACATTTGGCAAAAGAAGTATATATATATACATATCAAATTTTTTTTATTATTTATGGAAATTGTAGGTGTGCGACGGAGTGTTATCAGAGCCAGGTTACAACACTTGGACTGAACAATCCCAACAGTGAAACTGATAAAACCAGAAAACTAATTTTATTCTATTATGGTTTGATTCTCTTGCGAAAACAAAAGATAAGGGTAACTTTGTTTTTGCAAGAAATTATGGTAGATGTCAGAATGTCTGCAGAAGAAGAATCCCATGCTATAAATCCAGTGAACAATGAAGAGGGTGAAATTTGGGTAAGTCCTAATGAGAGTTGAAATGAAAACCATTCTAAGTTACAACAAACTGTTAAAGAATTAAGAGAAGAATTAAAAAAAGTTAGAGAAGATAATGAATGTATACTAAAAGAACAACAGGAGTTAAATGATATTTTTCTAGATAAAATATGCAGTAATGAAAAAGAGACACACAAAGAACCTGAAAAAATATACCAAAAACTACACCTTACAAATGTAAGGGAAGGAAACTGGAATTTTCCAAACATGAGGCTGAATCTTCTAGTGAGGAATCAACCAAGTGACCATATAGAAAAACCTGAGGATTCTAGTGAAACTAGTGACAATAATAAAAAGAAAAATAAATAGAAACCTCACGAAGAGATTTATGGGGAATTTAAAAAGATTAAACCTCTTGTTAATACTATATTGAAAATGGTGGATTGCTCAATTAGAAGGTTTGGAAATAGTCATATTTGAAAATTTTGGTGAAAGCGCCCTTCGGATTAATGGTTAACATGATCTTTCATTTTAGGTCATTGGATGAAAAGAGGGATGTGATATATGGTTGTGGATCGTTCCACATTTGAAAGATGCAAGGAATAAATTGAGGTTTTGGATTTGCGGAATCCATTAAAAGGGTGTAGTTTTGAAGGGCTGAGATTA
The DNA here is from genome assembly GCA_001517045.1 of Pseudotsuga menziesii. NCBI lineage: Eukaryota > Viridiplantae > Streptophyta > Pinopsida > Pinales > Pinaceae > Pseudotsuga > Pseudotsuga menziesii. Next base: position 131,049 of record LPNX010524663.1, on the reverse strand, counting down.
AAAAGAGGTAAGATCAATGACGATGAAACATTTCGGGTATTGAAAATTTCGCACGAAAGAAGTTTTCCAATTCATGGAATGGGTTAATAGGTGGAAATTTTAGATGGACAGGATGAGAGAAGAGATAGATCTACGGTCAGGAGCAATTCTGCTGATTGAACTAGTGAGAAGAAAGTTCAATTTTGAATCCACGAAAAGTGGTAGGGGTGACGTTGATTGAAGGTTCCAATAGCACTCGGGTTGTGATCGATGGATATGGTGCATTATGAAAATGGAATTTGGTCGATCAATCAGTTTTGAAATGATTTGCGGAATGTTAAATATTTCCACAATTGGACGGTCGTGATGAAGGCAGGTTATAGATCAAGGGCTAGTATTGATTCCGTCGAATCAAGTTGTACAAGGAGTTAGTCTCAAATATTGGTGTTGAGATTTTTCATTTAGACGATTTATATTTGGAAGAAAAGTAAATTTACAGTCTAAATTACGGGAGGTGTGCCATGCTTATGAAGCATAAAAATTATAAAAAGCATCTATGTGGAGTTTCAAAAGTTTGTTTTTTCTGAGCTGTGGAATTGACGGTAACCCTGACTGTGTGCGAAGTGCCAACATGGACGAATATTAACACCGTGCTAATTGACAAGGTAGGAACCCTGAAATATTTCAAGTATTTTTAAAAATGGATAAGATGGATGATATAGAGGTTGTAGAAGTGACAAATAATGAAGAATTAGGGGTTTCCTATCAGAAGGATGAGAAAATGTTTTAAGACAAAAATGCTGAAATTTATGATACTATTTTAATGAATGAAACAATTGAAACAAATAACAATAAGTTTAAAATTCTTAAGGACCGGGGTAGTGATACCCATGGTGTTTTCAAATATTTCTTTTTCTTTTTCTTTGTCAACCAGACCCCTAATTTCCCTGAATTTGTCGAGTGGTGTGTAAATAATTTTTCTGCTGCTGAAGGAGTCATTATGAATAAAACTAAGTCTAGGGTCCTTTGCCATGTTCAGGCCTCTGTTATCCGTAAATCCCTATCTGCCCCAAATTATTTTATTGCTTTATCCCAAGAATACAAAGAGGACAATGTCATCTATTTCTTCCAAGAATCTACAGCTGAGAGTAAAGAAGCCTTCTCAAAATCATGCTTGAAACGTAATAGTGAGGTTATAGGTTTATCTTATCCTATTGACCTAGTTCTATTCACTGAAGAAACCCAATCTTGTATTACCTTAGCTAGTCAATTTTTGGGGTTAGATACTAATGGTTATGTTACAAAGTCACTACTAAGCCTGTTTTTGGTCCTAAGGACTTGCCCAGTTGAGTCTGAAATTCCAGGTCAGTCCTTTCAGTCTTGTTGCCTCAAATTTGATGAGTTCTCGGCTAAGAACATTTGTTCTCAGTTAGTCAACTTCCACAATACTATATTTTTTAGATTCCAATCCTTTTTGTTGAAGATGTTCTTGTCGTACAATGAAGATAGCCTACAATTTCCTGAATTGGTACTCACTGGTGAAATGACCCAGAATTATTGCAAGTTTATGAATGGTTTGATGGCAGAAATATACAATATTTTCTTTCAGGAAAGATTTCCCAGGTTGTTTCCTGAGATGAAGGAAGGAAACATTGCAGATTTCCCCTAGTAAAATGATAGGGGATTGATTCCTTTCAAAATTTGAAACCATTATAAGATTATATGGATTTGTGCACAAACATTATATTCTTCCAGCCTCTCTGACAACCAGGGTCTTTTCTTTGGAATTTCTTAGACAAAATAATACAGTGGAATAGGAACACATCTTAAACTTTACGAAGAGTTTGGATATGAAATTTCCCTGGGAGGAAGGGCCATATGTTGTCAAAAATAGAGCTGGTTTACCCATAATTGATAATCTGCTCAAGAGCAAGGGGTTTTCTTTGGGAACCGCAATCAATTATGATCCACACCAGGTAATTTTCAAATGAAGACAGGAAAATAAAAATAAACCTTTTGAACACATTGAAGTAGCCAGACTCATGGAGGCATCTAATTGGGAATATTATCCTGACAAAGCTCCAGATAATGTCAGCATGGAACAAGACTCTGTATCTTCCTTACCTGGAAATAATTCTCCTCCAATGGATATTTCTAATATAGTCGTAGTTGCTGGTAATGTCTCATCCTTAATGCGTTTTTCAGGAAGTTCAAAGAAGAGAGAGCATTCATATTTCATGGACACTGAAGAAATAAACATTGTTAGTACACCAAAGAAGCAGAAAACTGAACAAGAGGGACAAATGGTGCAGGTGAAGAAAAGCAGTATGAAATGTAAAAAGAAACAAGAAAATACCAAAGTAGCTGGTTTGGAACTTCAAGAATATATGTTTGATGGATTAACCCCAAATAAGTATTCATCAAAGGAGGAATGGTTGAACACCTACAAGGAAAAGGCTGATAAATTTTTTGATGAGACAATGAAATTATATGAGGAAGTAAGACAGTTGCCCAAGCAAGATGTAACATTGAAAACTGTAAGGGACCATGCTAAAGATACCTTAAGTTTGGCCATGAATGTTGGCAATAAGGTATCAAAGGTGAATGTGAATTTAGAAAATATCCTTACCACAGATATAATACATTTTCATAGAGAAACAAGTAATATTTTATATACAAGACTGCTCAATCTACATTGCAGGTATCTAAGCTGGAGTGAAATAAAAAGAGAGCTCAGGACCTCCTAAGGAAAGAAAAGGTTGAGAACAAGGTCCTTAGAATCAAAACTAAAAATTTGTAGGATGATTTGTTGAAGATGGATGGGAAGTCAGACAAAGGAGCAGTGGCTCAAAAGTTATTTGATGAGAAAGAGAAAGAGGTTCAAGTGCTGAAAAAGAAACTGAAAATCCCTTCCACTCAGCTTATTCAAAATTCTGAGTTGACAGAGTTTGAGAAGGAGAAATAAGCATTGAATATTGAATTGACTGATTGTAAAGACAAGCTGTTAAAGCTTGAAAAAAAATAAAAGCAGTGGGAAAAATATGCTAAGATTATGGTAGAAAGTGAGAAAGACCTAAAAGCTAAGCTGGAAGCAAAAGAAAAAGAATTGCAAGAAAAATATGAAAGAGTTAAAAAACAATCTATTGTTCTTTCTGTAGAAGTAGATACAAATTTTCTTGCTGAAGCAATTCCCAAGGTAAAGTTGAAAGAGGTAGAGCTCACAGGGTTAAAATAGCAGAACCAAAATCTAGAAGATATATCTCTAAAAAGGGAAGAAGAAAAGAAGAAGTTGGAGGAGAGATGTCAAGAGTTAATAAATCAGAATGTTAAGCTAACAAAGCAGGCGGTTGGTGAAATGGCCTTGCAAGGAGCCAAACATATGATTTGGGATGAAATTATTAAAGAAGATAATAAGTTTATATCGTATTTAGATTTTATTGTAGAGAAGGAGAGTGCTCTGAAAGAATCTAGACAAAATATCTTGATAGTAAATCAGGGATTAAATAAGAAGCCAATGGAAGTAGCCCAAAATGCTATCAACTTTTTAATTTCCTTGTTAGAAGATCAAGTCAGAGGGTTTGGTATCCAACAAAAATTTGTTATTTCCTCTTGGGCTAGAAAAGTGATTGGAAAATACAGAATGTTGGATACTGTACAGGCCAAAGTTGATATTATAAGTCATAGAATCAAATAAGTGACTAACTTATTCACTCCATTTGTAAATAGGGGAATTCCTTTTTTCTGGAAGGAAATGGGACCATTATTGTCTCAAGAGGAATATCTAGAAAAGTTGGTAAATTGCAGGTAAGATCACAACAAGTTTCAAGATATGCAACAGGCTCTGTTTGGAAGAGTCGTATTTGATAAGTTGGTTGAATAATTTGAGTTACTATTTGATTTTAAGGCTACGTGTGCCAAGGTTCCTAATATTTCCTATGTAGAAAGCATGGAGCTCAGAGTTTTAGTAAATGAAATGGTTGTTGTGGATTTTCCTAAGCCGAAACAGTGGAGAACAGTTCAGTAGTATGGATCAACAAAGTATAAGATACATCCATGAAGACATCGAGGAGTTCAGTGAAGGATTTTTTATGAAGAAATATTATTTTAATTTCATTTAGTTAAGAAGTTTTGTTATCTCAAAGTTTCTTTGTAATAGACAGGCACTTTGACACATGTAATAAACGGTTTAAATTGTTAGGCAGTTAGGTTTATTGTTCATATCAAGGAGCAATTGTATAAGTATTCATACTTTTCATGAAGCGGGGGTTGGAACCCATGAGATTTTGAGGAGTTGTGTATTCAGACATTTTCTTTAATTAAAATTACAAAGCCAAAAATTGGCATTTTGCAAAGATTCCTATGTTATTCCATGTTGCAGTATGTACTTTATTTTCTCATGTGAATGTTTTTCCAGTTTATCTTTCCATTATGTATTCCTTCATGTCTGAAATGAGTGTATAACAGTTTAGAATTCATATTTACTATGCTCTATCTGTTCTTTTCAGATATTCACCAAGGTTTCTTCTAAAGTTGATACATAATTCATTTTTATAATGCTCTGTGTTAATGGTCTATTCATGTTCTTCCTTTTTCAGCAGACAATCAAATTTTGACTGTGACCGAGTATCTATCTTGCCTCTGTTGAACTTCCATGCATAAGTTATGTTTATCTATATTCTTATTTTGACTCTATAGCCCAATGGTCATATGTTATGTTTCAACCAATCCTATAAATTACAAACCATTCTGCTTATACATACCTAGCCTTGTTAATATTTTGTGACAGATCCCTCTCGAAAGACAAAAAAACTAGTTTTCTCTTTAAAAGTGGTTTTTTCTATTACCTAGGAATAGCCTTTATAACCTTTGGTAATTTTACAGTGTTAAAAACTCCTATGTTTAATGGTGAGATTGAGAAAGGAGAGGAAGCAGAAGCTTGGTAATCTGGAATAAATAAATATTTCGAGATCTATAAGTATTCTAATGAACTAAAGGCCAAAATGGTCGTTTATAACTTAACTGGAAAAGAAAATATTTGGTGGCAAGATAAAAAAAAACCAAAACGTATAAAAGTGTTAGCATTATAATCCTCCCTTTTCCAATTTAGTCATTTATGTATAAATCAGGAGTCATGTCTAAATCGGGAGTCCTTTCAGTCTAATTTTAGTCACTAGCACCATTGGGTCCACTTGGCCTAATTGGGGCACATGTACCAGTTACTAAAGTGTGGGGAACACTAATTAAGGCCAAATTCCACTGATTACACTTGCATGCATCAGTTTAGGAGCCTCCTAGATCAATCCCTACAAATTAGGAGCCACTGGGAGTGCCGATACCAACCTCCATTAGTTGAGTTCAGTTGGTGACTGGTCAAGCTCAATTAGGATTCAGTTACATTCAGTTCTAATTCCCTACATTCAGTTATATTCAGTTAGCACTAGGATTGCATGGATGCATGCAGGTGAGGCACATTTACTCACCTACCTCAGTCAGTTAGACTATTTAACACTGAATTAGACACTTGAGTTTGGACTTTGAACTCTGATGAACTACGATAATGATTTAGACAAGGTCAGTTAACCATTCAGTCAAGTAGAGTCCAACCAATTCGAATTTCCTCACATGGATTCGAATTGCATGTGGCTATTTAACCATTGTAATTCATTGTAATTAATTATCTAATTACTTTTGATTAATGAAAGCATTCACAGTTGCAAGCATTTTTGCACTGTTTCATTCTTCAATTTCTAAGTAAATAGTATGATCTATCTTATGAGTTCTGTGTTGGTCCATAGATCTATGTGCTCAATTTAATATGGTATCAAAGCCTCGATAGGACAAGGCACTTCTCCTACTACAGATTCATACTTGGATCATTTTTTTTGAGCAAAATTGCTCCTTCTAGTACTGCACCAGAAGCGGAGAATTTACAACTTAATCTCCCAAGTTAAAAAATTGTTGCTCAAGCTTGCTTGATCAACTATGGTGGGTGTGAAGGAAATTCCAAAAGTGCAGACTATCGACCTTATGTTTTCTGCTTGATTGTGTGATTTACAGGTTTATCAGTCGCCTTCATTGCATTAACTACAAGCAGCTCAGTCTCCTTCATTGCATTCGCTACAAAAACTTAGTCCTCTTCTTTGCATTCTAAATGACTCCTCCAATGGAGCTTCTCACTCCTTCCAACTACCTGTAGTGGAAGGAGTACATGGAGATGCAGCTACACTCCAAAAGACTCTTCAGACTCACAATGGAGAAAAATATAGAGCCAATTCATTATGTTGACAAAGAAAAGTATTGGAATAGGATTAATGAAGCATATGGATGCTTGTGCCTCTCAATATCTCGAGATCTTCTCTTCCACATCAATGTATTGAAGACTCCCAAGCAGGTTTGGGATAAGATTTCCTTATTATTTGACAAGTAGGATTATTTGAGGATCTATCATCTTGAGAATGAGCTTATTTCTCTTCATCCATCCAATTTCGAAACACTAAATGACTTCTTCACCAAATTGAAGAATCTAGTATTCTAGTTGAAGCTTTGCAAGGTTGAGAAGGAGAATGATCAAATCATCCTTAACATTCTCTCAAAAATTGGTGTAGACTATTTAGTCTTTGTATCAACATTTCATTCACTGAAGCTCACTACTCCAAATTGGAGGATTCCTACTCTAAACTCCTTCATTGAATCTCTCACTCAAGAGCATGACAAGTTGATCCAAATGGGGATCATTCGAACTTCTTGAGATCAAGCACTGGTTGCAGGAGGAACTAAAGTAGTGAATGATAAAGGGAAGCAAAAGGATGAGTCTCCTATGGACAAAGAGCAGTCAAATGACCCTTCAGGTTTGACGAGAAGCAAGAAGAATGGAAAAGGAAAGACACTTTGTTCTTACTGTGGAATGGGATTTCATCTATAAAGCACCTATATGAGAAGAACAATTGATGAGATGGCTCTTATTTTGAAGAAACATAACATTATTGTACCTTCTAGCACAAGGAAGGATGACCATAGAGAAGAAACTGAAGAACACGAAGAGACATGCCATGCACTGAAGGCTAGCTTCTCAACATCACATGCCTTCCTCATTGATTCTGGAGCTTCCAGTCATATGGTTGCATCCAAAGAATCATTCTCTTCCTTGCAGTCTTTTGATGGTCCTAGTATTCATATGGGAAATAACAATAAAGTTTAATCCAAAGGGAAGGGTTCTATCAAGCTTGAACATCATAGTTAAGGGTGCTGCAAAGCATTCCTCCAAGGCATATGAGTTCTCACACTTCATGCCATTTTCAGAACCTGTGCACTCTCATCAACCACTTGCAAGGGAAGGTGAAAAAATTTCATCTAATTCTTTTGCAGTTTTCACTAGTATTGCATATCCAGTTGTATCAGTTTATGATATTGAGATTCAGGGTGATTCAGATCCAGATCTAGTCCCTACTTCCAAATTGGAAGCTAGGAATATTACTGGAAATCCATCTGACACTCAGAAGACTAAGAACTTTGCACTATGTCATGAAATCTTACCTCCTTCAGAGAGATTCAATAGAATCCGTGTAAGGTGCTACATGGCAAGGGCTCAATCTCACTACATTAATAAGAATAGAGTGGATCATACACCTCTTCATACAACAAGAGGCAAAGGTTACATTCCTCCTTCCTTCCATCATTATTTTGGGATAAGATCAAGAATTCTACATGCCAGGCCCTAGGATACCTATGCACAGAATATCATGCATGATGCTTCACTACATCACAGGGATTGTAGCAACATATTTTCAATTTTTTCAAACTTGAATCTTGATTCTATGTGCTTAGTTAGAGGGGGGGATTTTTTCCCATGTGGTTTTTTCCCCAGCTCCTTGTATTGAGCAGTTACTTTACTTTACTTCCTGCAATGGGTGACCTATGGTCTTAGTTACCAGGGCCCAGATATTGTCCAAGTTAGCATTCAAGGGGGTGTTAGGATTATAATCCTCCCTTGTCCAATTTTGTCATTTATGTCTAAATCAGGAGTCATGTCTAAATTGGGAGTCCTTTCAGTCTATTTTTAGTCACTAGCACCATTGGGTCCACTTGGCCTAGTTGGGACACATGTACCAGTTACTAAAGTGTGGGGAACACTAATTGAGCCCAAAAGCCACTGATTGCACTTGCATGCATCAGTTTTGGTGCCTCCTAGATCAATCCATACAAATTAGGAGCCACTGGGAGTGTCGATACCAACCTCCATTAGTTGAGTTCAATTGGTGACTAGTCAAACTCAGTTAGGAGTCAGTTACATTCAGTTCTAGTTCCCTAAATTCAATTCTATTCTGTTAACACTAGGATTGCATGGCTCCATGTAGGTGAGGCGCATTTACTCACCTACCTCAGTAAGATAGAATAGTTAACACTGAATTAGACACTTGATTTTGGTATTTGAACTTCGATGAACTCCGATAATGATTTAGACAAGGTCAGTTAACCATTCAGTCAAGTAGAGTCCAACCAATTCGAATTTCCTCACATGCATTCGAATTGCATGTGGCTATTTAGCCATTATACTTCATTGTAATTAATTATCTAATTACTTTTGATTAATGAAAGCATTCATAGTTACAATCATTTTTGCACTGTTTCATTCTTTAATTGCTGAGTAAATTGTATGATCTATCTTGTGAGTTGCATTAGAGGAAATTTCACCTCAAAATGGGCCTCCTAAAAAAATTAATAAAATAATATTTAAAATAATAAAATAATATTTATTAATTTTGAAGGAAGAAAAGAAAAAAACTAATTTTTTGTTTGTATTTTCGACATATCTCCCTGTGGTTTTACTCAAGTTTCGATCGTGAGAGCTCGTTGGATGTGAAATTTACTCAAATTTTGATCGGGAGATCTCGTTAGATGCAAAATTCAATTCCGCATCCAACGAGCTCTCCTGATCGAAATTTGAGTAAAAACACGGGGAGATATGTCGAAAATACAAACAAAAAGANAAATTTATATTAAAAAAGTGTTTAATACCTATACGGTATTTCAAATTTAAAGCAATTTCATTGGCTAACACATGATGACATGGAATTTGAGTTAAATTTAAAAGCCCCATTTTGAGTTGAAATTTCCTCTAATGTGTGTTGGTCCACAGATCTATGTGCTCAATTTAATAAAAGAACGTTACATAACATGGAAAAACTTTAAGAATCACTTTAAATGAAAGTATATTTCATAACAGTACTACGAAGAAAAAGATAAGGAATTTTATGAGTTAAGGTTAGGTGTTATGACCATGAAATAACTCTGTAGTAAATTCCTAAGTTTGCTTCGTTATGTAGCATATATAAGAGATTAGAAAAAAATACAGTGCTTTCTTAATTGCTTTCCTCTTATGTTTAAAGAGAGGATTGAGTATGACAATTTGAAGACACTGGAAGAGGTAATGAGAAAAGAAAATTTTTGTTATGATTAGAATAAGAATAAAAGAGAAACTGTACCTAACTAGAAAAATAAAAGACATGACAACTTTGATTAAAGAAAAAATAATACTAAATTTTACAAAATTGCCGGGAATAATTACAAAGGGTATTACAGTAATCATTATAAAGGTTTTAAACCACAAAACCTTACAGCAAAAGAAAGAGAGCCTCCCACTATCTTTAATAAAAACACTGCACAGAGGGAGCCTTTAAAATGTACAGAATGTGGTGAGCCACACTATTTTAAGGACTTCCCCATAAGACAGAAAAGTTTTAATAATGTTCACTCCATTTAAGAATCTGTTATAGTTGGAGATATAGCGAGAAGCATGCCTAGAATTACTGTTGCATTGGAGAATCGACAAGTAGGCCATCAAACTTCAATGGTCGAAATTGAATGTATGATAAAAACTCAACCCATTTCTATACTAATTGATCTAGGTGCAAGTTTGAGTTATGTATCACCTAGTATTGCTGAAATGTGTAAATTATCACAAGAAAAATAGAATAAATATTGGCTTATACAGTTAGCCACATGTACTAAACGGAAGGTCACTAGTTATGTGAAAAAACTATGAAATTATGATGAATGAATTGAATACACATGCTGATCTGAATATTTTACCATTAGGTTCTTATGATTTGATGATACAAATGGACAGGTTAGAAAAACATAGGTTTATGTTGAACTCTTATGATAAAAAATTTACATGCATGGGTGATAATGGAAATACAATCAAAGTAAAAGGAATTCCCAGAAAGGTTACGATCATGGAAATATCTGCCTTACAGACTAAAATATATGTATGTAAGGGATGTAAAGTGTTTGCATTCTATGTAATGGATGGAAAGGATAATGATAAAAAACTTAAAATAGAGGATATACCGATCTTAAAAGATTTCAAAGACATCTTTCTACAAGAAGTCCCTGGACTACTTCCGAAGAGAGACATAGAATTTACAATCGATCTGATACCTGGAACGGTACCATCATCGAAAGCTCATTATAATATGAATATAATAGAACTTATAGAACTTAAATCACAATTGATGGACTCTAAGACTATGCACACATTATCATAATTTAAAAAAGATGACTATTAAAAATCGATATCCTTTACCCAGATAGATGATTTATTTGATCAGTTCTGAGGGGAAAAAATATTCTCCAAAATAGATTTAAGGTACAGATACCATCAGGTACAGATCAAGGAGGAAGTCATATTTAAAACTTCTTTTAGGACCAGATATGGTCATTATGATTTTGTCATAATGCCCTTTGGTTTAACAAACGCACCTGCAACATTTATGTGCTTAATGAATAGTATTATGAGTAACTACTTAGATAAATTCGTAGTCATCTTCATTGATGAAATATTGATTTACTCAAAGAATAAACAAGAACATGAAGAAAACATAAGAATAATTTTACAAGTGTTAAGAGAACAACAAATATTTCCTAAGTTTAGCAAATGTGATTTTTTTAAAGACATAATTCAATATCTAGGACACTTAGTGTCTAAAGATGGAATATTTGTCGACCCCGACAAGATTAAGGCTATCACTAAATGCCCAGTTCCTAAATATGTAACTGGCATAAGATCGTTCATGGGGGATTCTGGGTTATTACCAATAGTTCATTGAAGGATTTTTTAAGATAGGCTACCGCATAACTTCACTACAGAAGAAAGGTAATAAATTTGATTGGAGAAAAAAGTGTACTGAAAGTTTTAATAAAATAAAACACATGTTAACCACCGTCCCTATCTTAAAAATTGTTGATCCTTTTAAGGAATTCGTTGTATGAAGCGACACATGTAATTAAGGATTAGGCAGGGTGCTAATTCAAGAGAACTACGTTGTGGCCTATGCGCCTAGAAAGTTAAAAGAACCGTTGAAAGGAAATACGCTATACACGACTCAGAACTTGCTACAATTATACATACACTGAATATTTGGCGACACTACCTCATTGGAAAAAAAATTGCTAATGTTAGATAACATAAGTTTAAAATACTTATTTTATCAATAAAATATAAATGCTAGACAAGCTAGGTGGTTGTCATTTTTAAGTGTATAAGAATTTGAAATAAAACATATAAAAGGGAAAGAGAGAAAAGTTGCGGATGCTTTAAGTCATTACGTAAATTTACTATTCGCAAGAAGTAGCTACGAATCAGATTTGGTAATCAAATTTTAAACGCAGAAAATATTGATGAAGAATACCGAAACCTAAAGGAAAAGACTACTGAAAATGAAAACAACCAAATAAAAACATATTTTATTCTGAATGAAAGAGGGTTATTGCTACATAAAAACAGATTATACATACCAAATACAACAAAAAATATTTTAATTGTTATGAATGAATTACATATACGACCATATTCAAGACACCCTCGATACCAGAATGATCACTATGATAAAAAATGACTTATTTTGGCATAACATGAAAAAATAGGTATCAGAGTATTTAGTTTGTTGCATCGATTTCTAACAGGTAAAAGAAGAACACAAAAATCCAGCAGGGTTACTACAACCGCTACTCATTCTGGAATGGAAATGGAAAATATCAGCATGGATTTTATAACAAGTCTACTTAAAAAATTTAAGCGACCCGACTCTGATCCGGGAGGATATTGGTGGTCACCCGCCTATTCCACTTGGACCCCCACCATTGTTTCTTTCAGTTTTTTGGTTTCCTTAATTGTAGCACAATTTACTATTTTTGGCAGTTTTCGGGTCCTAAAATTCTAGAGCCGTTTTGAGGCCCTAAACGATGTTTTTTCAGCATCAAATGGTCGTGAAAATATGAGACCATTTTGGGCTTACTGTTTTTTGTTTATAGATGTACTCCTTGAATATATCTTTCTAACGATGTATCATGTGCATCAAAGGAAGGTAGTATGCCAAAGTTACAACCTCGGGAAATTGATGTACCAAGTTACCTAACGGGGCCCGTACTCTGGTGTTTCACCTCCTAGGGTTAGTTTTTTGAATGTGTAGGGTTTCCATTGTTTCTCAATAATATATAGGCCTTTGAGCCTCATTGTAACATAGAGTTTAGAGGATGTAGCTGCCACATCTCTTCTCAGAGATAAGCTACCAACACTCTGGCTAGTTTATTTCCATTTTGTATGTAAACAAGTTTCAGTTCTTTGATTAATGAAATGAAGTGTTATTTCTGCTGCATCTTTTTTTTATGGTTACTTGTGTATTATGTTGTGTTCCTACATAAATACGGATCAGAATCAATCATGTTAGTAGTGGAAAAATTAAGTAAACCAACCCATTTTATTCCAGTAAAATCTAATTATAAGGATGTTAACATTGCATATATATTTATGAAAGAAATTTGCAGGTTACATGGTGTACCTAAAGAAACATTATCTGATAGAGATGTAAAGTTTACAGGAAATGTTTGGAAGGCTTTGTTCAAAGGACTAAGCAAACAATTAAATTTCATCACTGCATATCATCGACAAACAGATGGACAAACTGAAAGAGTAAACCAATTCCTAGAAGACATGATTAGAATGTATGTAATGGACAAACCAGGTAAGTGGAAATTGTTAGGTGAAATAACTCCCGAATTCATATTATTTCTCCATAGAATGCCTTTATTTATACATCTAAGATGACTCTTGGGATCACACATCCGAGAGTCTCTTCATATTCCTAATATGTACAATAACGTGTAATCTCGACGGATTATATTCCAACAATCCCCCCCTTAATCCGAAGGGGTGTTAGTAAGTCCGAGCATGTTTCTGAATCTTTCAAACTTTTCTCGTCCAAGCGCTTTGGTGAAGATGTCTGCAACTTGATCATTTGTGGAACAATGTCGAAGATGGACTGTCTTGGCCTCTACATGATGTCGAATCAAGTGATACTTTGTGTTGATGTGTTTGGTTCGATCATGGAATCTGGGATTCTTAGCCAGATTGATTGCAGAAGTATTGTCGATCAATAATGGAGTGGAGTTCTCTTGTTTTTCTTGCAAATCTTCAAGTATCTTCCTGGGCCATACTATTTCTTTCATTGCTTCAGTTGCAGCCACATATTCTGCTTCTGTTGTTGAATCTACTGGAACTGACTATTTGCGTGATCTCCATGAGACAGCTACTGATCCAAGACTCATAGTGTATCAAGAAGTTGATACTCCTGTCTCCTTATCACCATCAAAATCTGAGTCTGAGTACCCAATAAGTTTGAATTCATCCACCTTAGAGTACTTGAGTCCAACGTCTTGAGTCCCCTTCAAGTATCTTAGAACTCTTTTTGCAGCTGACCAATGTCCTTCACAAGGTTTATGCATGAACCTTGAAAGTATGCCAACAACATAAGAAATATCTGGTCTAGTTGTTGTAAGGTAGATAAGTCTTCCTACAAGTTGTCGATACTTGGTCGCATCTTCAAATTCTTTTCCTTCGCTTGATGTGAGATTTATTTTTTGTTCCATTGGAGTAGAGATAGGGTTGCATTCTATCATGCAAAATTTGTCTAGTAGTTCTCCAACATATTTTTTCTGAGATAGGAATATGTACTTAGGATGTTGAGTGACTTCAATTCCTAAGTAATAGTGGAGATGTCCCATATCTGTCATTTCAAAGATCATTTTCAAATATC
>LPNX010524663.1:87324-116673 GCA_001517045.1 Pseudotsuga menziesii | reverse complement strand
GTTGATCCAGAATAGGAATCCCCCCTTCAAGGTTTGGAATTTCATATTCATTTTCAGAATATTTCTTTGGATGAGGATATTTTTCCAAATGATCAAGTTGCCTCTCAATGGACTAGTCATTTTTATTAGTCTCAAGAAAAATGACATCTCTGGAAATAACAAACTTCTTGTTTACCTCATCATACAAACGGTATGCCTTGGAGTTTTCTTCGTACCCCATGAAAATCCATTTTCTGCTTCGAGCACCAAGCTTGTTTCTTTGCTCCTTTGGAATCAAGGCATAATAGGTGGAACCAAAAACTCCAAGATGCCTCACTGAAGGGAGATGGCCAAACCACATTTCATGTGGAGTCTTGTTATCAAGAGCATTTGAGGGACTTATGTTTCTCAAATAGGCTGCACATTTCACTACATCACCCCAAAACATTAGTTTTACATTCTTAAAAAACATCATTGAGCGTACCATATTCATTATGGTTCTGTTCATTCTTTCTGCTACACCGTTTTGTTGAGGATTGTAGGGAACTGTAGTCTGATGTGCAATTCCATGTTGGTGAAGATAATATTTAAAAGCATTTGAAGTGTATTCTTTCCCATTGTCAGTACGAAGTGTACCAATTTTAGATTGTGCTTGTTTTTCTATCAATGCATGAAAGTCCTTGAATGTTTGAAATGCTTCTAATTTTGTCTTTAATGAGTAAATCCAGCACATTCTTGAGTAGTCATCAACAAAGGTCATAAAATACTTATTCCCATTGGCAGAAGGAGTTCGTATTGGGCCACATAAATCAGAATGCACTAATTCTAATTTCTTACTTGCTCTGAAATTAGATTCATGGAATGGGAGCTTACTGTGTTTCCCTAATATACATGCATCACATTTGCTCTTCTCTTTGGGAATGGTGGGAAAACTAAATACACCATTCTTTCTCAACAAATGAAGACTGTTATAATTCAGATGACCAAATCTTGCATGCCACAATAAACTTGATGACAAATTACCTTCTCCATGCTGAGAGAGGTAGGCATAGTTCTGAACCCTTGTAGATGAAACCTTTAGCTTCAGCAGCTTCCCATCTTCGTATCTAGTCATGATGACTTGGTTGTCAAAGGACTTTCTTATTTCTACGATTCCATCAAACATGTGGATGGAATGGCCTTGCTGTCGAATATGCACCAAGGACAGCAGGATTCTCTACAACTCTGGAAGATCAAGAACATTCTTCAACAAGAAATCAGGGAATCTAGGCATCTTCAGCCGAATGGTGCCCATTCCCTTTGGTTTAAGACTTGACTTATCTGTAAAGTAAACTATGCCATTTATTGTTTCATTAAGTTCTTCAAAACAGTATTTTCTAAAATTCATGTGTGATGTTGCACCAGTATCAAGTAGCCAACAATCTGTGTAAGATGAAAGTGAAGTCATGTCATTAATACCAAGATTACAAAGTGCAACAATACAATGAACAGAATCTGAATATTTACTAGCATCTTGGTTCTTATTTTCATCTTTCTTTTGGTTATGTCTATCTTTGATGGAGTCCCACAAATCCCAACACTGATCTGTTGTGTGTCCAATCTTTCCACAGCGCTTGCACTTCAAATCTGATCATTTGCTGGAGTTGTTTCTGCCTCCTCTACCTCTGAAGTTTCTTCTTCCTCTGCCTCTCTTGCTGCTTTCTCCTTTGGGATGATCATTGGATTGGATGGGAAGATCATTGGATTTGATCTTCCTCCACCATTTTGGATAAGTGTCTTTTCCAGTGAGAGTGGCACCAACTACAAATGCTATAGATTGCATCTTCTGTGATTGAATCTTGCAACTAAAACAATAAGAGAAAAAGAAGAAAGAGTAAAGGTCCAGGTCTAAGTCTCTGCCACCTTCCTCAAGCTTTACAACAATGTCAATGTCTCTGCTATTGTTATACAAAATTTGAAATACAAGGATACCAACTTCCGTGATGGTGATGGCTCTGATATATTCATCAATGTCCCAACTCGAATACACCATACACAGCATTCACAGTAGTCATGGGCTCATACGCAACAGTCACAACATTCATGACTTATACATAGCATTCACGGGCCTCTTTCACTCAACACAAATGAAAATGTTTGCAGAATTTACCACTCAAACTCCATGCACAGTTCTAGGGTAGAAATTAGGGTTTCTGTAGTTCCCAACAGTCACAAACAATTGCAACAAAAATTGTAAAAGGGTTTTACCTCCACTAGCGTGATTCTCTCAACAAGATCTATTAGCCTTTTGCAAATCACTCACGTCCAAATTCAGTTGGTACACACAGGCTCAAGCATAGTCTTCCACCAGTTCGAAACTCTCAACAATTTTCTTGGCAGGTCGCAGCAACTTCACAATCAATTGTAGATCGTTGTCTCCAGATCTGGTAGTCACAGCTCCAAGAAAGAGGATAAAACGCACAGTTCTGATAGCTTCAAATGGTGGTCGCAGATGTGAAAAGGGAGTGGCAGATTGCACAACCCTCTCCAGGAAGATTGCAAATAGTCACAAAAACGTGGAATAGAGTGGTCGCAGACAGTCACAAAATGTTTGAGGGTTGAGGGAGTGACGAGATGCAGATAATCACACAAAAAACACAGAGAATTGAGGGAGTGGCGGGAGGTGGAGGCCATAGTTCCAAATGAGAGCACAACTTCTATCTTGCTCTAAAAATTGTTCCTCAACACGGTTTTGTATCCGACCAGAGAATAACGACTATAATGATGGCAAGCAAGCTGGCAGGAGGGAAGAACAGAGGGCAAACTGGCGATGGGCAGGAAGCCTCAGAGAAGAATATTGCAAAGGGCAGAGCGAATCGACTGGAAAGAAGAATGCCAAGACTGAGACACAGTAGCCAGGAGTTATGACAGGTAGCACTAATAGGCATGCAGGTAGGAGTTATGGAGCTCTGATACCACTGTTAGGTGAATAACTCCCGAATTCATATTATTTCTCCATAGAATGCCTTTATTTATACATCTAAGATGACTCTTGGGATCACACATTCGAGACTCTCTTCATATTCCTAATATTTACAATAACGTATAATCCCGACGGATTATATTCCAACAGAAATATTACTTACACTTAGTAGAATTTGCTTACAATAATCATTTCTAAGTATCAGTTGGAATGAGTCCTTTCTAAATTATATATGGACGTAAATGTAATACTTAAATTTCTTAGAGAATACATTGTATACGTTAATGTTAGGACCTTAATTGTTAAAGGATATGGAAATAACATTGAAACAAGTACAACAAAATCTGAAGGTTTCCCAAGACTGGAAAAAGAGTTATGTTGACTTAAAAAGAACTCCTTGATATTTCTAGGTAGGTGATCATGTATATAGAAACATAAAACCCAAGAAAATCTCCCTAATACTGGGAAAGTATTTAAAATTGGAACCCAAGTATTGTGGGCCATTTTAAATTTTGGAACAAGTAGGGTCGGTAGCATACCAGTTATCCCTACCACCTACGATTAAAGTACATAATTTTTTTCACATTTTCATTTTGAAGAAGTATGTTCATGATGTTACTCATGTGATTTATTAGAATCTTATACAAGTGGAACCCGAAGGAGAGTTACTAGTTGGACCTGAGCATATTCTCGACAGGAGAGAAATTTTACTCCGGAACCATACCTTTGGACAGGTCAAGGTGCAATGGAAGCACCTTAGTCCAGAAGAGTCCACTTGGAAATTGGAAAGTGATATGTGGGAGGCATATCTGATACTATTTCAAGATGAAGAGATGGAATAATAAATCCACAAAATTAATAACACCAAGGACGATGTTATCATTTAAGGGGAGGTGTATGTAATACAACAAATTTAAATAAATTGTTATTATTATTTTTATTCAATATTTTATTTTTAAAAAACTTGTCATAATTTTGGGTGACGATGGAGGAAGAAGGATTCGCGGAGGCTTAGGGTTGCAGGTTCGATTGGTCTTTGCAGGTCCTGTTAGAGTTAGTACCTTGCCCATTTGTCTTGGGAGAAAGGATTCGGTATGAGTGAGCACATGGATGGATGGGAACCACCCCCTCCCCTGGGTTCAGAAATGGAGATAGATCAAGGAAAAGTAGTAATACGAGGTCTAGATATCCACTTGGGGAAGGGAGGAGAAGGTATGAGTGGGATAATCAAAGAAGGAATCCCGACTAGGGACTCCAGGAAACCAGGGCACTATGTGCGAAAATAAAAAATAGTTTTGAAGCTACATATCTACTCGGAATGGGTGAGGGAAGACATTCAATATATGAAGGAGCATGCCCTAATAGGAAAATTCATTGGAATCTGGATGACAAAGAAGACACTTATGTGGTGGATAAACACAACCTAGAAATCCCAAGGTCATTATGACCTACAATTGGGGGAAAAATACTTCTTCATGATCATCTTCTTTAATGAAGAGGACATAACCAGAATCTTTAATAATGGGCCTTACTTCTTCAACTCTACAGGACTCTTCTTGCAACCATGAAAAGAACATTTCAACCTAGACAAGGAGAACGTAAGAATATCCCTAATATGGATCCGAATGTACTCATTACCAATAGAATACTGGAAAGAATATATCCTTACAGGCATTGGTAATACACAGGGGATCTCTGTTAAAGTCTCAGAACAAACCAAATAGATGTGATACACTTCTTACAGTAGAATATACCTCTATTTCGATATATCTAAGGACGGGCCTATCGGGATGGAATTGTATTGGGATGATGAAGAATGGCTCCAAGCGATAGACTATGTGCAAATCCTGTTCAGATGCAGATGGTTCCATGAGCACGGACACCTCTTCCACGATTGCTCGTAAAACATGAAACCTGGAGGCAACAAGGATAAAGAAAATCAAGTTGCCAAAGGTTTTACCAAAGTTGCAAACAAGAAAAGATTGGAAAAGAAGAATGCAGGTCCAGAGATCCATAAGAAAGTCCAAACCCACCGGTTTGAAAACATTCAGGTGGTGGAAACACAGATAGAAGGGTATCCCCAAGAACATCAAGAACCAGATCCCACACCAACGTTAGAATTCCATATCCAAGAAGATACTAAAGAAACAAACAGGGAAGAGAACCCATCACTAGAACACGATGGAGAGGAGATGGAGATAGGGGATATGGACTCAGAAGGATTGGAGGCAGTGTGCTCTGCTAAAACCCCAGATTATATTCCCCCACAAAAGGTCTCCCTTCTAGAGAAAGACATCATAAATACAAAGTCTATGAAGTTTCTAGGAGTAGTGCCAGAATCCCTCAAAGACCCAGATGGGAAAAAGAAAGGCATAAAAGAAAAGCGTGGAAGACATAGTAATGTGCAATGAATCCAACTAATCGAGATGAATTTAGTATCCTTGGGGTAGTATCCAACCATAGATGCATCCCTCTCCTTTGCACCCAAATAGTTATAAGATGCGGATCACATCCTGGAATATTAGAGGCTATAACAGGGCCCTAAAGATTCATCTTCTAAAAAGAAGAATAGAGAGTGAAAAAATGATCATCGTATTTCTTCAAGAAACCAAATGATCGAAATACGAGCTTAAAGCGACAGGGAAAAAAGTCTGACATGCCAATTAAGAGATTGTCATTGATGCAAGAGGAGTAGCTGGAGGGATTGGAATTTTATTGAACCCACGTGAGGTGGTCCTCACAGACTTTATTGCCTCATAGTTTTCCCTGTTGGCATTCTTCCAGATAATGAGTACGTGCACTCAGGGAGTCATCACCATTATTTATGGCCCACCTCGGGCCAAGCAGAAGGTGAAATTTATGGACTCCCTATGCACTTTAAGGACAGAGGTAGGGGGGCTTCCATGGATCTTAGGAGGAGAATTTAATGTGGTTAGGAGCCTGGAAGAGAAAAAAGGAGGAATACAGAAGTTAAATCCTATCAGTGACCAATTCAATGAATTCATTTCAAACCTCGATCTGGTCGATGTCAGAACGCCCAACGGTATTTACACATGGAACAATAGGCGAGCAGGGGACAGAAAAATTGCTTGTTGTTTAGACCGCTTTTGGTATCTGAGTCTATAATGATGGAAGGATGGGAACTAACTGTTGTGGTACTTCTCTCTGCTTGGTTCAGATCACTGGCCTATAAGTCTGGAATGGGAAAGAATAGGGGCGAACCTTCGAAGACTCTTTCATTTTGAACAATTCTAGCATCTTCAACCCAAATTTCTGGAGAAACTCAAGAAATGGTAGGGACACATTCCCCCCATTAATGGAACAATAATGTATCAGTTCCAACAAAGAATCAAAATCCTGAAATAAAACATCAAAATATGGAATATAGAATCCTTTGGAAATATATTCCAAGAGAAAAAATAGTTGGACACGGAGATTCAAGAGATACAACATAAGTGAAACAAGGTTTCATGGAGAGGAGAAGAAGTCAAGAGAAAATCCTGCTCCAAGCCTTCATTCTAAGAGAACAATAGGACGAGCTCTTCTGGAAAAAAAAAAATCCAAAATCAAATGGCTTCAAGAGGGAGAACGCAACACCAATTTATTCCACAAGGCAGTCATCCAACATAGGCATGGAAACCATATGACGGGAATGAAAAGAGAGGAAGGAACCATGATAAAAACACAGGAGGACCTAGAACTTACACTTAATAATTTCTTCATTGACCTCTTGGAGGATCCTGACTGTGATCAGAACAAGGCCGAAATGGAGTTTCTACGGAATATTCCAAGGGTCTTCACGGAAGAACAGAAATTCATGCTCATGAATCCTATGGAGATGGAGGAAGTAGAGACAACTGTCAAACAAATGGATGAGTATAAAGCTCTAGGACCTGACAGGTTCACCATGAAATTATTCCACTCAATTTGGGCATGGCTAAAGGAGGAACTATTGGCTCTAGTAGAGAACTCAAGAAATATAGGTAGCATTTTGAAATCCCTCAATGGCTCCTTTCTTACGCTCATACCTAAATAAAATGGTACAGAAGACCCTAGAAAGCTAAGATCGATTGCTCTGTGCAATGTCATTTATAAGATCAAGCAAAAACTGAGCCATTGGACCTTTAGGGCTCTTAGTCTCCCTAGTAGATTAATCGTGGTTAACTCAGTTCTCCAAGCTATGCCTCTTAACCTCTTCTTTGTCTTGGCCGCACCCAAAGAAATGTTAAAAAAAATTAGAAATATACAAAGATCCTTTCTATGGGAGGAACAGAAGGACACATGAAGTGGGATCTAGTTGACTGGAAACCCTTATGTAAATTGAAGGAAGTAGGGAGACTAGGGCTCAGAGATCTGACTAGCATAAACAGAGTTATGGGAGCAAAAATTTGGTGTAAATGGATCTTCCACTCTAAGGAACCATGGGTGAAGTTGTGGCATAAGAAATATGCTCCACACTAGCCGAATTAACATCTTGTCAAATTCAGGGAAGACATCCCAGGCTCAAGCATATGGAAATATTCCCAAGAAAATAGAAGTCGTATCTAAAGCCACCATTTTTGGGAGGTTAGAGACTGAAAGACGACTTCTTTTCCCAAGGATGCATGGAAACAAGATCCCTATATACCCAACATAAAGGATATACTAGAATTAATCCACTACCTTCATATTAGCCCTTTGGAATGGGTGTAAGACTTATGGGACCTCATGTCAGCTGATAAATATTTCAGGTCTTGGAATCCAAAATAATGGTGGCAAGCCTACACCTCGGAGGATAACATTGACGAATTCTATGAGGAACTATGAAATAGAAAGATACCCAGTGAGGATGGGCCAGACAAGATCAGACGGGGTCACTCCAATTCGGGCACCTTCAATATCAAAGAGGCGATAGGGTTGTTGAAGGAAACTTGTAGAATGGAGAAGGAGAGGAAATGGAGGAAAATATGGGGGGAGGAGATGGTGGCCCAAGTTCACGATATTTTGTTGGCTACTTCTCAGAAGGAGTATCCTCACATGGGAAAACCTACAAAGTGGTGGGCTATTGGGTCCTTCGAGATACTGCCTCTATGAAATTGCTAATGAAACAACCAACCACCTTCTTAATGAATGCCTTCTGGTGGCTGCTCTATGGGAGAAAGGAGCAGAAAAATTCAAGAAAAATTATAGACACAAGGGACGTCCAGACCTAACAATTGCTAACTGGCTGCAACAGATTTTCAAAAATGAAATCTTGAATAGGGTGTGGGAACTGTTTCCTGGTTTTGTTGTTTGCAAGGTAAGGAAAGCGCGAAACAAGAAAATATTTGAAAACAAACATCGACATACAGAAGAGGTATGGAATCTACTTGAAATACACATTAAGGAAACTCTTAACCTAAACCGTTGGACTCATAGAGCTAGTGAAGTAGATATAGTAGAGAGGAAAATTCTTTATGATTGGGGGATTTATAAAGTACCTGGGAATAATGCTTTCCTACCAGCCACGAACTCACCTCCACAAAGCTATGATTCCTGGCAATGTCTAGTGGAAGGTTCCTTTAAAATGAATTTTGATGCGGCATCCGAAGGAAATCCGAGACCAACGGGGTTTGGAGGTGCAATTATAAATTCAGAAGGGAAAATTCTCAACATTTTCTCGGGTGGCATTGGAACCAACACCAGCAATATGGAAAAATTGTAAGGATTAGTAAGCGGGCTAAAATGGGTGCTACAACAACAGTGGAATCCTTTGATTGTTAAAGGAGACTTCTTAATTATCATCACCATTTCTAGAATATTAAAAGAGGGCTCTGCCATAGGAAGGAATTTGAGGTGGGAGTGCTGAATTGTGGAGCTCACGAGATTTCTAATGGATATTGCATCCATACAGTTCTCCCATGTAAGGAGGAACGGGAACAGGGTGGTAGATGTTTTAGCAAATGAAGGGGTCGACAAAAGAACCTCCTTCCATGTAGAACATAAGGAAAACTTGGGTGACTACATGCTATCGAGACACTGCGAGGAGTTGGTGGAAATCGATAATGGTAATATATCAAACAATCTAGAGGCTAAACAGGACGATCCTCCATGTCACGATGATGGTAGAGGAACTCAAGGAGAGACTGTAACCTCCAGGGATGAAACTTATATCTACATGTGCAGGGTCCAAGCCACATCTGCGGAACTGCATGCTCGGTACATGGTCGTGCTAGCTGGAGTTCTATTTCCTAATCTCGAGGAAGAAGAGCTTGTCGCGGAGGAAGTGGAGAATCCACACATCACTTTCGTGCATGACAACACCCTTCCTCATCATTTCATGACAAGTGGACTAGGTACGAAGAGTGAAACCACAAAATTCGACACGATGCAACTATCCGAAAAGGACATTACTAAAGTCATTGAGCATACCATTGGTCTCATCCTGAGAATTCACCAATGTGAGGAAAGAAGTAAGGAAGATGATATGCTAGTGATTCAAATGGGAAACCTCTGCCTAGATCACACACGAGAGAAGGAAGGCCATCAATATATGTATTTGATCAAGAAGTACATAGTTCTTATTGCTAAGAATATAGATCATGCGAAGGGAGAATTTTATGCAAGATCCATGAATTTAGTGTACCTTACCCAGGTGACAGTAATTTCCATAAATACCTCCTTTGGGGATGGTATGTTCATGTTGTTGGGAGTTAATTTGGCGATTACAAAGATGAATTTTGTGTGCATTAGTCATGTTGGTAATCTGTTCCAAGATCAAATGTCGCCCCTGTGGAGAGTCAAGAGACATCAAGGGGATAATGTGATAATTAAGGGAGAAGGACGACCTTCGGCTAGCTCTTCCTAGCAAGATCCAAATAAGTTCTTATTCCTCTGGAGTTCAACTGGGGGTACATTATACGGCGGAAACTCCTGCTCTAGTTGAATCCCAAATTGCAAACAAGGAGATTTCTTTGCTACGCGAGTATGAAATGCACCAAGGCAGACCCCTTTTGGGCAGTGCAAATTCTGTTGGCCCGGAATCTCCAAGCAAAGGCGCATTTGGTGCACGTCATCAGAGAGGCATGATTCCAAAGTAGGGATCATGCCACTCTGGTCGTCTGTGCAATTCCTTCGTCTAAAGCTGCAATGTTAATTGGCTTAATGTTTTATTCTGATTACTATGTTATAAGTATTTTAGACTTTCAGAAAGTTGTACGTCCTAGTAATATTTAATCTCTGCGTAGACTCAGGGTCGGGGTCCAAAAGGTCGGTCTTTTTTAAAATCCTTCTGTTAAACTGGAAGCTAATGGGAATCCTTATGATGTCAATCCAGCTATGCATGGTCTCTCCAGCAAGATGAGAATGCATGTACCAATATTTTTGTACTTTATTAGTTCTAAAGTAATAGAAGGTTTCTACACTTACTAACAAAAAAAATATTTTATTTTTAAAAATATTTTTGACAAGGAAGTCAAATATTAAATGTAATGGATTATTCTTTAATTAAATAAAAATGCTGGAGGGAATTAGAACTGAAATAGTTGTTGAAAGAGTGTTTGTTGACCCATAATAGGAAAAGACAAGTGGTTGAAGCTGTTGAGTGAGAACTCAAGATGCAGGAGGCATCTTCCCCAAAGTCAAGTCATAACTCCTTGTGGAGTGATAAAGAGAATGAGGCTCATAAATGACCAAGTCCTAGGAAAAATACTATATAATAGTATGTCCATTTAGCAAGCAAGAGGATAGTATTGGATGGGGAACTAATATGTTCACGGAATAGATGGAACATTAAGTGGATTTTTCTCTTGTGGTTCAACGAGCATGCTTGGGGATTATGGAGCAAGTGAGACTTGGTCGCTCTAGGATTTGGTTGGGAGGAACGACCATTTCATTTTTTTTTCCCGACAGTGGTTCCAGGTTCCCTATTCTACTCTTATCTTCCTAACACTAGTTACAATAGGATTTCAGTTAGCTATGAATCACAATTATTTCTCTTAACAATAATCATATTATGCATTTGTTAGAATATTGATCTTATTATGCATCTATTCAATATCTTTCCTACTATGTATCTGATCTAAATATCATTTCCTATTTGTTACAATCATGTCAATAAACTAATTTTATTTAGTATTTGTAAGGTTCTTAATGAATCTCTCTCGGGCATCCATACCCGAATCAGAGAAATTGTGCAATGTGTATTGTTATAACAACTAGTGATTTGAACGAAAGCTACTGTAGATCTAGTTAAAATGTTCTAGACTAAATCTTCTTATGTTATAATACATATTTAAAATAAGTTAATTAAAAGTCAAAATCGTAGTAGGTTCCAGTACAATTTCAATTAAATTATAATACGACAGACAGAAGGGACCTTCTTTATTTATTGTAACAAACTCACAAAGAAATTGGAAAATCAAAATAAATCAAACAACACATTAGAGTATTCTTTTACTTAACCTATCAATCGAAGGACCATAAACTATTTTATTTAGGAATTCTCTTAACAAGTTAAGAGTCGACAGGCTTCCACAAATCCGAAGCTAAAACGAATCAGTTTTATTTCATCTTAAAACCCAACAAAGATAGAGATTACCAAGATTGTGAGTAAAGGTGTAATTATAATAAAAAACACAAATTACTATATCTATTAACTAACAATTACATAACTGTATTTGAGAAGGTAAGTTTAATTAAAATCATTTAGATTCATTTTAACCATCATGATTTGTTTACAAATCCAAATATTATATTTCCTAGCCTTATCTTTCGGGTATCTGACCCGAGACTTACACTTTCTTAAAAACCAAATCAATTCTATAGAATCCCAATCAAACTCATAGATAATCCATAAACAGTAAAATATCTTGTTATCAATTAACTAAATAGTCAATGATTGAAAGTCGTGCAGTCAAAGGATTAAACTAAATCTTTTGGATCTAATACAACTACCGTGATTTGCTCATATTTGAACAACCTCATCATACGGGTAACAATACCAGAGGTTCAATATTTAGCTAAAACACTTCTATTCTACAGACTAAAGGCTGGTTACAATCTTTTATAAACAACAAACCATTCAAATCCATTACGTGACAGTAAGACCGTCGTTAGATGGAAACCATTGTATAAACAATAATCGTGACAGGTAAAACCTTTAACATCAAGAAACACATCCTAAGAATTGAACACAGATGCTGGGGGTCACTTCATTATTTAATATAAAAACAAACACACAAGTTTTGAAATTGAGTAGTTGTAAGTCCATCGAAGATGGCATCCACTGTTTCCAAAAGTTACCCTAACCTGTAAACAAGTTTTACAACCAACGCTGACCCTAAGTGGTGATAAGCCCATCGAAGATGGTACCCACAACATTGTTAATCCCTTAAAATTATACATGTCGATGGAACAGAGAGGCTGTGAAGCCCTCTTCCTCTCAAATAAAAGAAACACCCATACAGGTTTATTAAAAGCTACAATATAAAACTTATCTCGAGTATGGAGAAATTCCTTCTCTTGCACGGCCACAAGCCCAACCATCTTATGACTAAAACGAACTAACCAAATCGAAGTCACCTGGATAACCAATCAACGATGTCAAATAAGCAAAGAATTGTTTAAAATAATTGATAAAAAAATATGAGGGTGGTTTCACTCACCTTAGTGTTTCAAGAAGCGGGCCTAGGAGGAGGTGACCCTGTCGTTATCCTCGTCGGCATCCCCAAATGTGCAAGCACCCACCTTATCGTTAAAACCATAGTGTATAATGTATCTAAAAAACTAGATTTCTAAATGACTGAATTAAAGGATTACCTTATCCGAGTGCAGAGAGGGCTAGGGGTCGACTCCTCCTCGGCGCCCTTATCCCTCCTCTTCCTATAAGTAAAACAACATTATAGTCAGACATTACTTCCTGAATTTTAAAAGAAGGTTTTATCAAAATTTATTTGCAGAGTTGAGACAAAACTTACCAAGTTAAGGAATATGAATGGCCATGGAGGATGGTCTATTGTTGTTACGCAACAACCAATAAGGATGAGACTAATGGTGGAATTTAAACAAGCAAGAAACCTCCAACACGCCTCGAAAACAACCATTAACAAACTTGGTAAGGGTTTTGATAGGTTTAACTACTAAAGCACAATCGTGGGAGCAACAACTCCCTTCCCCAAGCTTACAGACCAAGTTAATAGGAGAATGAATCGTTCGGTTAGGCAAATAACTACCATAAAAACCCTGACAAAACCCCTGCCATCGTGGAGGACAAGAGGAGAGATGATATTGAATCTTAGGAGAGCCTTAAAATCCCGGATGTGTTGTCAACTCACACCGAGGAAAACACTTATTGAAAAGGTCAACCACGATACAACCAAGTCATAATTTGTACCTCCCAACATAGCGCTTGGCCAAACCTTATAATATATATTAACATGTCAACTAAATATTGCGCTAGATCAAACTTCGAATATGGTAATTGTATGTCTCAAACAATTAACATACATTTAATGCATATAAATTTTACACCTTGCGCAAATGGTTATATCGTTGGTCACCATAAACTAAACTTATGCCAAGCTTTGGATATGGACTATGGTATTTAACACGGTAGTCTCCTTCCCCAATTCACTTTCTTTACAAAAAGTATGTTGTCATTTTCATAAGAGCCAGGGTGCGACAGCTAGGGAAGAGACCTACCTTTGGGTTAAGAATCCTTAGCAAAAATATGTAAAGATGTCAAAAAACTTCCCCTTCATGTGTGATGACAGAATGCCGATACCCGTGCAAACATTTGCATAGAGTATAACCTGTCAAAGATCAATNATATATCGATTTTTTTTATTTATTTATGGAAATTGTAGGTGTGTGACACACGTTAGTTTCAGTCTGCAACTTCTTTACTGCCTACCCTTGTGCTTTGTAATCCCAGAGAATACAACCGTATATGGAATTAAATATATCATTTTGGGAACCAACAGGCAGAAGACAGACGCAGTTGGCACTGGAGGCAAAGACAAAGGTGGTGGAATTTAATGGCAATTATTAGAGCATTAAAAAGAATTTCTAAAACCAAGACGAGCATCGTCAGCTCAGCAATAAGACTCGAAAATTCTAAGCCAATTGCATTCAAAATAAATAAAATTTAATGTAAAAATATTTTTTGAAAAAATGATGCTTCACGTAATACATAAAAAATTTTGCAAAAATACTTGACTCAATTGCCATTCTAATAGCAATTAGTGTGAAATGGAAAACAATATACATGCACCTTCAATAGGTATAACAAGAGCCACGTGGTGGCAATGTCCCCGACATTGATACATTAACATTGTGTCTAGATACTTGCTTGTAAATGAATTTTACTGTGTATCATTAAACATTTAATAATAAAGAATAATTAGAGCATAGATTATAAAAATAAGTATACAAATCATTATTTATGCCAAAAAAACATCTTTTGATAGACATATTGGTCAATTTGTCGTCTTTGAATTGCCATTATATATTAATATAATAATTGCAAGACACCATCGAACTCCAACACAACACATCAGATCTCATTTACAAATTACGAATTTCAACATGTTTGCAACTGATTGTATATTCGTTTTATTAAAAAAAAACAATAATATTTTAGTGACACTTTCTCTGTCTTAAATTTATTCACGGTATAGATAACGTTTTTTTATGTTTTTTTAATTGAAAATTACAGTTTTTGATATTCAACTTTTTTAGAATAAAGAAAAGCTTGGCTTAATCTTAAAAACTTGTTAACATTGTTTGGGAAATTGTTATTTTAGTAAATTTGTAATTTTAATAATAGTGATTGTCTATATGAGAGATTTTAAAACTATTCAAATTCTTGAAATTATTATTTAAATACTCCAACTTAGTAGCTATATCAACAAATATCAAAATGAATGTACCAATGAATTCGGCTACCAACTTCACAGGTTCATACGATGCAGCAAATTATAGACATTGATGTTGCAGATAAATTTCTACAACAATGGCCAAAAATGTAATACGGTTTACATAGATAAATGAGTTGCAGAGAAAGCTATTTGACAATAATGCTCAAATAATGCTTGTGACTAAATATGTAATTGATCAAACTTGGGAATTGAACAGTGAGTTCATGACCTGGCCACTTAGATAAAGATAAAAATCAAACATAATTTTTACAAAGAAAACACATATTTTATATTTTCCATTAAATGAGAAGAGATGTAATTTTATATTTGGTTTTTTTTTCAAAACATCAGATAGAAGGAAGCTAACTCTACATAAAATATGCAATCTAGAAATGGAGACATCACAGACAAACTCCAATCAACAATCACATATAGTCTGCTACTAAAAAATGACTGCAGCTCTTAAACCGCAAGTTGCAACAGTAACATACAAACGCACTCAAACTGACTGAAAAGCTTGTGCCGGACTGCCACTTCTTGTTGAAATGAAACCCTTATTTGAGCAAGTTCAGATTCTGATTTGATTCCTTGCATCCACAATGCAAAGAAAACAAAAAACATAGAGAGATAAGTCAAAAAATAAGGGTAGACACTGTGAAAGGAAATACCATCACTGTTTCAAAGGAAAACAAGAGCATCATCATAATCAATAATATGAGACAATGCCAATGGGGCCTTGGTTCACTAGTGAGGGCAATGGGGTATTAAGTCATTGACCAAGATTTTATTGTGCCACCCAAATGACATGTTTCAAACAGGGATGAGACCTTTCACAAGTCCTGTGTAATTTTGGTGGAGTAAAATTACAAATTCCCTCTCAGACCTGGCAACCAAGCCAAAGGAAGTCTGTGTTATACAGAGCAGCCCCTAACCTTAGGATATGTTTTAAATTTCTGTAATAAACTTACAAAACAAGCACTGTATGAAGCATGAATCTAAAGCTTCTCATTTGTCTTAAGGATGAATGTATCCAATAGAAGTTACATTATAACTACAATTAGTAGCCAAAACTCAAGATTTAGGGACAGGAGGAGAGCTTGAAACTAACATAGTGGCAGACATCTTAGATGGATATAAAGCATTGGTTAAATAATTACACGACTTACTCTGAGAATGTGACATCATTTATTCATGACATCTGAGTTGTATAAAACCATATTTTGTCATGTATGTAATGTTGGCATAACATGATATGAGATGTGCTCTATAATCATGAATTATATATAGCATGCAATGTGCATACATGCCAACAAAGTATATCGTTCTGTGATATTTCACTTTCCCTACATAACTTCATACTTGCGAGAAGCTCAGTTAGATGGTTCAATATGGAGACATGATCCATGTCCTTGTGGGCTCGGGTAGTAATGAGGTAAGGAACTAAAAAGATATAACGTTTTAAAAGGAACTCATAGAAGGTAAGGGTATCTGATGCATCAACCATCTACTAAAGATCCTTACCTTCGTAGAGCTCAGACCTACCTTTCATATCTTCTGGAACTCTGACTCTTTGAGCAGCCCTGAGCATATATATCTATAACCCCCCTGAAATAGAGGGCCAGGACCTTGTACGAGTCCGCAATCACTGCACGAGATGAACCTGGGTTTGGTGAATCAAAATTGGCCATAGGTGTAATAAGACTCCCAGTTACAGCGCGCGATCGTATACCGAGGTGCTCCCTGTCGGTTGCTTGCTGGGACGACGCGAAAGTGCAGATACATATTATTTAGATTCTTCGTTTTTAGATCCGATCCATACGGGGTGTAGCGTTGATTCGCTTGGAGTGGGTGTCGTGTTTTCTCAATGATGGTAAACCGTGGTCTACCCCGAGAGCCATAAACTTGTAATTGTGCCGGATATGCCATTGATTTGAGTTTTGACGTAGCTGCAGGTTTCATAGTCAGTGCGGGTTTCCATCCGCGATGTATCATATGTAACACCACCACCCTCATATGTAACACCACCACCCGGGATTTTGCAGGTCACTAACTGTATCTAACCCTTGCCCTCCTTATTTAGCAATTGTAGAATGTAAGCGCAAAGCATAGCTTACGCAACTTGAGATCTTAAACCCAATCAATTAAATATAGCATGGTCGAATCACAACTTCGGTTCACAAGTACTTCATATAACCAGGCGCTCCTAACCCAGGACCTTTTTCTTAGAAGCAGCACCGGATTTGAATAAGTCAGTCATGAAAGAGAAATTCCTTGCCCTTAGAAGCGCAAGACCTCCAAACCTTCCGAACCAGCTTCAACATTCCTACAATAGAGAAAAAAAAAATCCCCCCTTTGTTTCCCCCTTTAGATGATGGCTACAGGCCTGCTACTCATGAGGCTACTCAGAATGGGTACTGAGTAGTACATGCTAAACAACCATCATCCATAAGTTTGGGCTGGACTGTTGATATGGCTGGACGATATATTTGATTTGGTGGACCCATAAATATGGGTGACAATTTATACAGATGGAATTATGATACGGCTAACCATTTGATACATATGTTATATTACGGCAAAGAAAGATATCCTGTTGGTTATGCTAGAAAGACTTTTTGATTTCATTTGTTACGGCAACATAGATCTATCCATCTATAGTGCATTCTGGCTGGGATAACACAAATCTGGGCGAGCCATACGAGTGGTGAGACTTGTCTGTTGTCAACTCGGCTCTCTCTTCTTACCGTAACATGGGAAACTAACCGGGTTTGCACGTACAAAAAATCCACTCAATGGCATTTTTGGATCTACATTTTTTTGATGGAAAGTACCTTATTATTTCTTGTACTTTTGTATGTTTGTTAGGGAGAGTGGTTAGAAACGGTGAACAATATTCAACATGCAGCATAGTAATAAATGCTATGGCGGCTACAGTGTGAGTTGTTGGATCTCAAATAGATTGAGATCCAACGGTCCAGGGTGTAGCTGCCACAGCATTTATTACTCTGCTGTATGTAAAATATTTTTTGCCGTTAGAAACGATGATGGTTGTTTGTCGTTTTGGTTTATATAGTTTTCAGGGATCAAATTTGAAGGGCAGGGTCCCATTTAGCTTTGAAGGGTTAGTAGATAGTGAGCCCTTCAATGCTGACATGCAAAAATAAATCATTCTTTTCATTTGAAAATGTAATAGTAAATCCATCGGTCATTATTGTTTTTACTAATTCTTTATTAAATGTTACCAAAGTTGTAATTTAAAAAAAAATCAAACGTCATTTAGTAATCAAGATTTTATCTTAATTAAATTTTATAGAAAAATTCATAAATTCTTAGAGCCAAGATTTTATCTTAATTAAATTTTATAGACAAATTCTTAAATTCTTAGAGCCAAAGAAAATATTTCAGAGGGTTACACGTTACAATTTATAATTCCTAAGGAAAAGAAAACAACTTACTTGAGCCAACTGTAATTGTGGAAGCAAGATAGCTTAAGACACATCCCTAAAGAAGAATGAACCCTCGCCCCATAACAACCATACCTGCAAATGCCCAAATCAAACCAAACCCTAAAATATCCAAGATAAAAAACTCTTAAAAAAAACTACTACAATAGAGTTTACCTCGAGTTGCCATGCAAAAATTACCAAGGTTGCCATGCAAAAAAATATTGAACCACCCAACTATACAAAATCCACCATTCCACATTAACACCAAGGAACTGCAGCCAGTGAACGATGTATGCAACATTAAATTGGCATTGTAATTTGCCAGTAGAGATCGAAATTTCCAATCTGTGACCTGCCCATTCCATTTGGTTTTGTTTTTTCTAGCTCAAAGCTCAAGAGTCCAGGCAACAGGCTCCAAGCTCCATTCCAATTTCCACTTCCCTTTTCACAAGACTCCAGGCGACCAGCTGCCCAGTTCCATTCAAAGTTCTCATAAATGCACTGAACACTGGTTGGCAGTGATCATACTGGGCAGGACGCGATCACATATTGGCATGGATGATCAATCAAGGCCGCGATCCATTGGACCTGTCTGACAGTGACAATTGATGACAATGTTCAAAGTTATCAGATGGAACAATATCTGCTTCAATCATAAGTCTGTAAACAAACAGCCCTGATTCATGCTCTTTCCCTTGAGCTAGGCTACTCAATAGGTGATGAGAGTGGGGATGGATTTAGATGAAAGAAGATAGTTGAAGGTGTCGAGTGCCTATTGAAGCCTGTTTGTCTGATAGAGTGCTTTAATGTCTGCATTGGCATTCAGAGTGTGGAAGAAATGTTGAGGAAGGAAAAATACATTCTCCTTCCATATGGAGTCTGTGATGGATATTGAGTCGGGAAAACTTCTTAAACACCCTTCCTCCATTCATTATCAGAATGAGCAAAAGACAAACCAACTGAAACTTGAATTTGATACCAAGATCCTACACATTCAAACAATCAAGCCAAGAAAAGTTCAGTTAGTCACTACTACATTATAAGGTGATTAATTAAATACCGATAAATATTGTTTCTGCTAGTGACAAAATACATAAAATGGATCACTGAAATTGAGGGAAAAAGGAAGGAAAACTTCAAATCCAATACCAGGAGCATACATACCCTTCCATCATTTGTCTCTATGGGTGATTTGAATTCAGAATCCTCTGGCTTGCGTTCAAATTCTTTCAAAAACAAAATCATCCGGTTGAAAAGTATTTATACCCATCCTGAGATGATAATAGTATAAATGATCAACTTCCCCATTAATATTGAAGTAATACTTTGGCCTCCTTGACCAACTAATAGCTGTAGTATTCACAAATCACAAAACTTGCATCCACTTAATAGTTTTACCCACTCCTCTCTCCCTGCCCAACTCAGCGTCATTAATGGATTCTATGTGAGTTCCCTTATTTTCTATGGTATGCTCTATGTATAATGTAACCCAAATACATATAAAATAATAGAGCCCTCGTGTAACATCAATGAAAATGCAGAGTCTAAAATAGCGGCATTGACCACTCCACAGACTAAAAATATATAAATTCTATTTGGAATTTATTTCCTAACAATTTTGTCTGTTTCTGGGTGCATTTTTTTTTCACGCTTTGAATTCAAATCTGTTCTCGCTGTATCCACCTTCGGCACAGATTGAAATTATTACTTTGCTTTCAAGTCCAGTTTTATTATATATATTTTTTAAAGGAATGGTTGCCCCTTGGTGGATTATTCTTCCATGATTTGAATTCAAATCTGTTCTCTCTGTATCCACCTTTGGACAGATTGAAATCAGTACTTTACTTTTAAGTCCAGTTTAGGAATGGTCATAATGGAGAGCATGGTCTTCATCATCGTTGAGACATGGGAATGAGCAGAGTGTGAAGTGGGTAATGCGTAGTGGGTGACAGGAATGAATGACCCTGAGATTGAAAAGGTAGCACGTGGGTACAACAGCCACACCGTGAAACCGAAACCACCACTCCCAGTCTCCAGAGGACCAGCGGCCCAGTTCCATTCAAAGTTCACATAAATGCACTGAGCACTTGTTGGGAGCGATCAGACTGGGCAAGCCGATTCACAGTGACACCCTGGTCCATAACTGAGTCACCTCACGTCCAGACTTTACTGTGACCACCAACTCACTGAGCCCACAGGGCTTCCACCCTGTCACTTCCAATTCGTCAATTACAACTGAGGTCCACTATGACCTGTCACCCATCAAAATCTTCCAAACTCCCACAGCCCATTGAAAACCCAAGACGGGCAAAATTTTGGACTTGCCCTTCCATTGTCAATGTACACAGTTCTGCTTCATTTCATTTTCGACGGGCACTCCATGAAACTGAATGTTTTTTGTAGGGAAAATTTCGTCATGGCCTTCTATGACAGGTAAACAGGCCTTTGACGGGAACTGAAGCCTTCAAATTTGAAGCCTGATAGTTTGCATGAGCCGTTGGGTGGGTTCCAATCCAGTGGGATACCTCATGACTGGAGCCTCCGGCGGATCCAATGGGTGAAAAAGTGGGAGTCCTCATTGTTTAAGTCCGAGCTTCTTTCTTGGAAGATTGAAGCATTAGTACTGGGACATGGCCCTTAGTTATTGGAAAGTAAGATGCACTTATAGGGCTGAGAGCTACTTAAAACAGAGCGTCTCATTCTTTACCTGGCATTTCAAGCTACGAAGATGTCCACCCATCCTGTTCTGTCAAACCATGGAATTCTTGTAACTCATCCAGCTAACTTTGTAATTCTCGCGCACCTTCAGCTGGCTAATTCATACAACCTATTTTTCCAGATTAACTCCCCACTATTTCTATTGATCACATCAATGGTCCCGATTCACTATGGATCCAAAGTTTATGGTCCACACCAATTATTAACTCTCAACTATCTCCACTACTAGCCTTTTTATTAACTCTCGGGAATCTCAGTTTATGTGAATGTGCAAGTTTGATCCGCAGCATCTATTTGAGAGGCGCTAAAAGCAGATGACATGCAAACAATCAAAATGCTAGATGCACACAACAATAGTGAACATGATCCCTATCACTTAAGAAGTCTTAAATTAGATTTGGTCTCATTCTTCATACATGCCAGAAAGGATTGATTTTCCAATGGTTAATTTTTGTATTAGATGGACAATCCTGCATGACTGTATCCTAGTGTGGGTGTTGCAAGCACCATTCAAAAAACTTGACAAGATTCTAGTCCTATCATGCCTTTCCAAATGAATTTCCACTGAGTTAATTATAAAAACTTAACGATCATGTTGGATAGCACAGCTGAGGCCAGTATCCATGTGATTTTGATAAGATAGATCCCTTTTGGGTATCAATTGACTATCAGGTTCATCCTTCGCTGTGGAAGGTTCCTTGTAATGTAAACCAGCATTAGAAAGACCAAAAGAAAGGTATCCATATCGCTAAGAAAGCAAGAGGTATCACAAAAACTGGCCTTCTTTTTAAAATACCAGAATATGGTTGTTGTTTTTTATATGGACGGAATATTTGAAGCCTTTCTATGACTGTAAAAACCCTTTTTGAAAGAAGCTGATGTCTATACGTGCTCTTAAATCCTCTTTAGGCCGAAACATTACACTTAAATGAAGTAATTGGATTCGAATTTACTTTCCTGCTGATAACCATTTGATCAAACAAATGAGCTCAGGGCATAGAAGAAAAAGCAATAACATACCTGCAACATCTTGGCCATCGTAAACTCCTCTGTAAACGGTCCCAAACGTGCCCTGGGCTATAATACTCCTAACATCCAGTCTTTTTGGTCAATTTCCCACTCTTCCTTTGGCCTTCTGGCTTCAGATTTCGTCCAGACCCTGCTCAGATGCCTGTCTGATTCATCATATCATTCTCTTTTATAAGCCAAGGAAGAAGATGTTACAAGGTGACCATGAATGTCCTGTCATGAATGGTATTAATGCTAACAAACAACTGTGCCCTTAAAGAGTTAAGGTGATCGAGGAGCCAGAGGAGCCAGCATTGAATGAGTTATGGAATGCAATGTGCACATATGGAGAAGTTGGGGTGCCCAACTTTGAGGTAACTCCTGTCATCAATGCACTCAAACTGAAATGTAATTAGACTGTACTGTAATTAAATGTTTGTTATGTCTTGAAATTGTTGTTATACATGGCAGCGTGGGTAATCCGTATTTAATATGGATTTTAGGCATTTTTAGGTATAAATTAATGCAGCTAGTTGGTATATTTAGTGGTGGCAGTATCAATTATCTGGTTGCGGACTGTATTAATTATCAGGTTGTCAACTGTTTATTACAGGCAGTAAATATAGATTTATGGCAGGTAATTAAAGTTGTTGAAAATTTGTTGTAATTATTATTTAAAGCTATATCCGCCTCTGCCATTTTTAAACCATCTGCAACAACAGTCTGTTCACCATTTTTAAACCATCTGCAACAACAGTCTGTTCACCGTATTCTTGTCCACACACTGTAAGATGTCTGGCACAAAATGATCATTTTCTGCTTACGTCAACTTGCCGTCGGGTCTTGGGGCACAAAGTCCCAAGCCTACGTCACCTATATGGACCAATAGGAAGCAGGATAAATTAAAATTTAAATAATTCTCCCAAAAAAATTGATACAAACTATACCAAAAACATTTAAAATGTGAAAAATTTAAATCTTCCTCCTAAATTAATTCACCTAAGCGAATCATATATATCCCCTGTCGGGGACATAATAATATACAATTTTCTATTATAATATACTTTATTTCTTTATAGAATAGTTATAAACCTAAGTGCTTTATGAACCTCAAAAAAGATATTTGCGAAGGCTTTGTAAACCTCAGTAACATATGGTAATGAAATTTTTTTAGTTGTATAATATTTTATTATAAAACCTGGATAACTTTAATAAAAATATTAAAATTTAATTATGAAGTTTATTTATTTCTTATTAAATTCTCGATCAATCCAATTTCCCAAAAGATAAATCACGCATAGTTCAACTTCTTCATCTATGATGTTTGTTCCTCACCTAGACTTCCACTTAGGGAACGATTTTTCTAGGTACGGCATTAATGTAGTCAACCAGGATTCTTTTCAATTAAGTTTATTCCCCGGAGTTATCGCGAAGACTATATGCATTTGACTATTATTTTGGCATTGGAATTTGGGTAAGAGACTTTCAACTCACAATTATTCTGAAGAGATTATGGTGAGAGGTATAACGATAACATATTTTTTGTTAGCGATTATACGTATTAATGTTTATACTTTTGCTTTTATTTTTCTAAATTTGAGAAAAATGGTTGGAAATATAAATTGTATTATACTTTGTTTCCTAAAGCTAATTAAATTTTGTTTTATAAATTATTGTAATCTATTCATTGAAATTCCAATTTTTTGACATCCATTGGAATAAGTGTAGATATTTTCTTCTATACATACAGCGACAAACAAATATTTATTAGTGAAGAAAGTCTTTTAATAATATTAGATTAAGAAATATATTATAAACCATAAATTTGGATTTCATTAAGAATAAATTACATAGGTTGGTTGCAACAAGATATTGAAACTTTGTGTGGCTATCCCTTTTCTTTTTCATAAGTATTATAGTGTCTCCTCCTTGACATATACCATTTAATTAATATAAAATTACATTTTGACACCAATTTATATCAATTATGTAGTTGATTTTCTTTAATAATAACTTAAAAAATTCTATAACATTAAAACTAATTCTTATACTTCTATTTTATATAATTTTAATTAAAATCTTGTAAAATTGAAATTAATTTTTATATTTATTTATAGGCGTTGAGATATTATTTTATATTATGGGTTTTCTTAGATTGATCAACAAGATTAACCTAAGTGTAACAAGTATACGACTAAGATTCATTTTATGGTATTGTTATACTTATATTTTGATTAAATTTTAAATAAGTTTTACTTAAATGGTGGATAAAGAAAGAGGTATCAATAATTATTTTATTATTATTATTAAATAGTATTTGTTTTATATTTATATTAATTAATTTAATATTTATTTGAAAATTAGTTTAATGTTTAGTATTTATTTAACAATCGACTATTTCCACAAAACTAAATAGCTAACTATAACTATAAATGTTCACCAACATCATCTTATAGTTATATTAGTCTTAATACTCTGCTCTAGGTTGGGGCGAGAGCTATCTATTAAACTGCAGAGCATTTAATGCGGCTTCAGCAAGGTTGATGATCTAAAAATTATCAAACTTGCTACGATCGTATTAAATATTCTACAGCTCAATGGATAGCTCTTACGTTAGATTCAAAAAAAGCTCTCTAAACAAAAAAGTTTTTCAAAAATAAACACTCATGGAAGTATCAAACGGTGGGTTGTAATAGATTGGCTTTCAACGATCACTTTGTCATTACGTTCATAAAAGTCAATACTCCGGTAAGTGTGGCTAGGATACCTGCTGGATTGGTCAAACAATCACAACTATACGTGTAACTTTTGAAAGTAGCGAAAGTAAAACAAGATAATTTTGACTAAATGACAGTTGGCTGTAACCCAACCGTCACGCACAGAGGCAAATGGGTTGACATTGACAAACCCACGAATTGTCAAACTCCAGAGTCCAAAGCCTTCTTAAACAACTTAACAAAGTCAACCATCCAATTTTCCAACACTACCTATTTATTCATACAGGGTAAGCGTCAGTTAAATGCGCTGGAAAATAGTTATTTAGCTTTAACTCAGGTCGGCAATAGACTGTTTCTGAGCTCGCCCTTCTTTAAAATCGACCTGGCCAACTCTTTTCTCGAATCGACTTGGGCAACTGGTTATCGCTGTGTATTCACAAAATAGATATCTATCCGTTTCTTAGGTTAGCCTTCTAACCTTAGAGTGCCTCTCTTGTAATACCTTCCCTGCCTGAATATCGAATCGAACTTGGTATTAACACCGACCTTAATCTGTAATCAATCAGTGTCTTCCGTAATTGTTGTTATGGATTCAGCACAAAATTATTCGGAGGTGGAAGTGCCTTCATTTTTCCGGTGCCCCATATCGATGGAGCTGATGAGAGATCCAGTAACTGTTTGCACAGGCGTGACCTATGATCGAGAAAGCATCGAGAACTGGATATTTTCATACAAGAAGAAACTATGTCCTGCTACCATGCAGCCAATGGAGAATTTCGATTTAACTCCCAACCACACGCTGCGTCGCCTTATTAAGGGATGGTGTGTTGCCAACAGGTCCAAGGGCGTTGAGGAAATTCCCACGCCCAGGCCACCTATCGACTCCGATCAAGTGTCCAAGTTACTTCAAGAGGCAATCGGATCACCATCATTTGAAGGCATTAATGCATTGAAGAAATTGCAATCCCTTGCGCGGGAGACTCACAGAAACAGAAGTTGTATTGCTGCGTCCGGTTCAAGTCTCGTTCTGGTCTCTCTTATCAATTCGTCTTGCCGTGAAGAAAATGACAATGACAAGTTCAGGGTTTCTGAAGAATGTTTCGGTATATTGCATCTGCTTCAAATGACCCAGGAAACTGCGCAATTGCTGTCACAGGCAGCGAGCATTAGGTCGATGGCCTTGATAATGCATAAAGGCCCCACGGAAGCCAGATTTCAAGCGGCCTTTTTATTGCAGAAGGTTTCCACTTGGGTATCTGATTGGGAATTTATTGCCAGGGAAAGGATTGAAATTTTCGTACCGCTGCTAAAAATTATAACGAGTGAAGTTTGCCATCAGGCGACCATGGCGACCTTGGTTGTTCTTATAGCCATATGTCAAAAATCAAGAAAGAACAGAGTAAGGGCAATCGAGGCAGGCTCCGTATTTTATCTGATCGAATTACTTCCAGGGGCAGAGAAGAGAAAGTGTGAAAAGATGCTATATCTTCTGGACATGCTGGTGGACTATGCAGAAGGGCGGGCTGCCATGGCTGATCATGCCATGGGTATTGCAGTAGTCTCCAAGAAGATTATTAGGGTTTCAGAAATCGCCACTAAGAAAGCAGTGCGAATCCTTTGGTCCCTTTGCAAATATTCATCATGTGCACCCTCGATTCTTCAGGAAATGTTTCAGTGTGGAGCTCTATCTAAATTGCGTATGCTTCAACAAAATTTAGATCGCACAGACAAAACAAAGCAGAGAGCCAATGAGGTAATGAAATTGTATGCAAATACTTTCAATGTCTCCCCTAACTGTTGAGAAATTATTATCCAGGTAGTTGATATTTGATTCAAGACACTCAAATCGTACATAGGAGAACTTGAAAACTGATCACTTTTTTTATCGGTATGTAAATTTTAATGAATATGCCGCAGTTAAGTAGTCTGGTTTATAAAAACTTAATATATCTAACACATACATATGCGTGCGCTTTTATTGTTCTGATCGTACTCTTCTCAAAACAATAAAGGAAGTCGTCTTACCATTTAAACAACGACAGATCTCATGGAAGAAGTTTAAGTGTCTGAATTACAATGTTGAAGCTGAGTTTTGATTTAGGTTAACTGTAAGTAAGATCCCATTGCCAAAGTAAGAGTCTCACTGTTTTTACAGCAAATCTTACAAACAAATCTCTAATCGCTTCTAATCTGAAACCAATATCCTTGGTATCATTTGACATATCGTAGTCTTTATTTTCGTCCAGGTTGCGCTTTGTATTAGTTTTCCAAAGATTTTAAGAAATGATTTCATTTTGCAGAAAACAAAATAGTTTATATATATATATATATGAAGATCCCCTTTGGTAATCAAATATGTAAACAGGGGAAAAACACTTCCTCATATCTCGGCATAAGACTAATCATCCAGCTCCTCAACCTCAGGACTCTGCCATTCAAATAATCTAACTTTTGGGGAAGAGGAGTTAATTATGTGGAACAACATTGGTTCCTCTATAGCTCCATATGGCAGAAAAAGGGGGTTTTGGATGCTTCAAAGCTAGTTGAGCTCTAGACCAGTCTGAGAGGCAAGCCCTACAATGGTACATGAAATTTATAGTAAATCCACCAGGAGGTGTAGCCCTTACTCTCGATTAAGTCGAATAGAACTTCATTACAGAATTCTTTCTACCCAAATATGAGCAACATGAGATTGTATAACTAAAGGAAATCAGTCAAAAGAAAGGAGAAACGGCGTGGGATTATGCCCAGCGGTTTCAGGACATGATGGCTAGACTTTCATTCCCAATTCATGACACCCATCATAAAGAATGGTTGATCAAAGGGTTGTTACCTTTACCTAGAATCAAATATGTAAATTGAGGAAAAACACACACATTTATAGAGTCATGGTACACAAACATTTATAGAGTCATGGTTATTGTAGTTAAAATAGTAAGCATCTGAATTGATATCTTATTTGATGATTTCCTTGTAAGTAGGAGAAAGAATTATAGCAAGTAGGTTAGAGTACAACAAATACATGGAATTGGCAATAATAATTTGTGTTTTATCTTTTAATTTAGTGTTTTGTTTAGTTCTTTTTTACTGTCCAATATAATTTTTTTTTTTAAATTGGCACATGAACTTTAACAATAATAAAGTGTATTGAAATAGAAATATAAAATGATAAACCATTGAAATATAAATTGAAAATGGTGAGAAAGTGGGGTGTGTGCAAGAAGTTGAGGATTTATTTTGATGCGTTGGATGCAATACAAAACTGAAAAAACACACGTCCATCAACTTGCATGGATATTTTGAGATACTTACACAATGAATCTTGCGATGAGTAAAAAACAAGAAATGTAGGAAATTGAATGACCTTTCCAAATATATATTTTTTTCTATTGAAAATGCTGTTAACTATTTAAGGTTAGATAAATTTTAACGGGCACTTTTTATTTTTGTGACAAATTATAAGGTATATGTTTTTGTGGGTGTAGCCTCTGAGTGTCTAAATGATGGAATAAACTTACGAAAACCGGTATACATATAGAGAACATATAGGACTAGTGCACGACTATTTTTCCAATAATAAAAATAATTTTTTTAATTTTTTTTTTAATTATCTAAGAGATCAAACCTCGAAAACGGTAAGTTAATTGTGGGTGCAGCGTTTGAATGTCTTAATGCAATTATTTGAAAATGGGTTTTTTATAGCATGTAGAGGTTGGTGTTCTTTAGTGCACCATACAATTTTTTTTTAAATGGTTGAGAAACGAAATAGATATGGACGAAACACTACGAGTGTGTTTTTTGAGTTGAGGAGTGATAATAGAAGATAAATAAGAAAAAAATAGAAAAAATTATGTATTCTTGTTAAAATTTACATATAAATAGAATCTGCAAAAAAAAAACCATATATGTTTCTAAAATCTCATAAAAAATGGAGGTGTGCAGCATAATCAGATGAACCGCTTAACACGAGCATATTGAAAATTTGGATATAATGTTGAATTAGCCATGGTTTATCATACTCCAAGGCACAGACATGTTGAATACGAAACAAAGTACAAAGCAGACACATAAGCATATGAATTCCATGAAATCATGGATGGAGGCTTGGCCTTATAATTTGGAGGGAATAAATTTTTGAATTTAAAGAATACGCGAGCACAATTTAGTTAAACAAAACGCGTGCATTTTTTATATAGACAAAACGCATGCACGTTATGTGCAAACAAATCGCATGCGCGTTTTGTAAAATAAAAAATAGAGTTCATCTTCATCATCATCTTCATCATTATCATCATCATCAACATCATCATCACCATCGTCGTCATCATCATCATCATCATCATCATCATCAACATGATCATCATCATCACCATCGTCGTCATCATCATCATCAACATCATCCTCATCATCCTCATCCTCATCATCATCATCACCTTCCTCATCATCATCATCATCATCATCATCATCAACATGATCATCATCATCGTCATCATCTTCATCATCATCATCATCATCATCCTCAACATCAACATCATAAACATCATCATCACCATGGTCATCATCATCATCATGATCATCATCATCATCCTGATCATCAACATGATCATCATCTTCATCATCTTCATCTTCATCATCATCATCAT
>LPNX010524663.1:64824-82324 GCA_001517045.1 Pseudotsuga menziesii | reverse complement strand
GTTTTTTTGTCAAAATATATATGCACTTCTCATTGCTATTTACAACGTCAGCTTTTGAATCTTTATGTTGGCAAGTTTTCAACCTGTCCCATATTGTGAAAATCAAAATAACAATAAAGGTGATAGCATTTAACTTTACCTGCAGTCCACGAATTTATTCAGCCGTTGTTTCTTGCTTTTGCCTCTTGTATTTGTCCCGCTCATTTTACTCCTATAAATGTTTGTACCACGTTCACTGAAATTTCCTTCACTTTAATAGCATTTATACAATCTATCCTTCAGATAATTATCAAAGGAAAAACCAATGACAGCAAATGATAGTATTTGTTCTTTAATTATACATGCATTAAAAAACTACACAAAAATCAGTCTATTAAAAAAGAAACAATGGAAAATGATAAGGATATAGAAATGCAATAGAAAACTTACAGAAAAGTCTATTTACTCAAAGTAGAGTTGATCCACAAATGTACTTCAAAGCTGGAAATCTAGGAATTCCCAATTTGGATCAAAGGGCTCTAATTAATGTGAAATTAGTTCAAAGTAAAGAGATTACTGATTTTATGGTAGACAACTGAAAACGTTTCACCCTATTTCTTTGTTGTTAATCCTCGTCTTTTTCAACAAAATTCAGTTAAGAAGGTGATAGCC
The DNA here is from genome assembly GCA_001517045.1 of Pseudotsuga menziesii. Lineage (NCBI taxonomy): Eukaryota > Viridiplantae > Streptophyta > Pinopsida > Pinales > Pinaceae > Pseudotsuga > Pseudotsuga menziesii. The sequence continues at coordinate 81,673 of LPNX010524663.1, read as the reverse complement.
CCTGCAAAATATACAGGTATTTCGTTTTGAAAAACAAACATAAATTGTTTTAAAATCTCAAATGCCAATGCTTCAAAACACAGATTAGAATATGATAAATCACAGCAAAAAAGTTTATGTTGATCTCCATGCAAGAATGACCTAAGAAGCACCGCAAACATGCATATGATAAGGTGAATTTCATAAGTAATGACTCACTTGTCACCTAGCACATATTACTAAAACTACCTTAACAAAATATAACAGTCTACAAGAAGTAGCAGTTACTTTTGAATTTTGATATATTTATTTATCCACTGTATACTAGCAATTCTAGACTACTTATTACCATCATCAAAGAGAAAAGAATATTCCACAATAAGTAGCAGTATGTGCATCCACTTTCAACACCAATTACATGGCTGTACCAACAATATGCAAAATCGAAAGCCTCAAGCCAGCCTAAGCAAGAAACTAACTGAACAACGAACAACGACTTTGGGTTCTATCACTTAGAAGAATGGACAATTTCTTGCAAATCCAACTAAGAAGTTTTCAGTCAAGATTTGCCCCTGAAATCTCTAGCAAAAAATAAATCTACAGAAAATAGATTGCATGGGATTAATATAGAAAAAGATTTGGCTGCGAAGGTAAAAGGATATGTTTGATCATGACATGGAAGAATGAAACACAGTTGTACCTTCTATTTGATCTGGCATGTACTTAGCAATTCGATATTTCTGCAAATGAAAACAGGCACAAATTATTCCCAAAAATGGACCCGCAAAGCAAATAAATTCCAAGAAATGCAAAAACCCAAACAGAAATCAATGTCTCAATACCAAACCTGCAAGTGCCTTTTCACATGATATATTGTCAATCCCTCGACATTCATAAGCTTTAAAACACCTTTTGGAGTTGCTTCTGGATGTCAATGACAATTTCATAAGCAGGTAAGTTACAAACTAAGTTACAGAAATAAACTTTTAAAATACAAATGTTTACTCATTTTGGAGTCGACTTTGCATGCCAAGAACAATTTCATAAGCATGCTAGCTATCAATTAGCTTACAAGAAAGTGAGTAATATAAGCACAGGGGTGGCAGAAGGGCTTGTGTATGATAATTGCTAAGAGCAGTCCTTTGTTGATGCGATGAGATTCTTTCTCTATCTGAAATGGAGAACCTGTGTCTGAAACCACAACCCATTTTGCAATTATCAAAAGAAAAAAGCATGTTGTATTTTCATAACTTGTAGAAAAATATACACCCAATAAAGATCAATAGTATGATAATTGCTAAGAGCAGTCCTTTGTTGATGTGATGAGATTCTTTCTCTATCTAAAATGGAGAACCTGTGTCTGAAACCACAACCCATTTTGCAATTATGAAAAGAAAAAAGCATGTTGTATTTTCATAACTCGTAGAAAAATGCAAACAAGCTATTCAATTTGAGAGATTTCAATTTCTGAAGAAATCTTGCACAGGTTCTTTTTTGGGTATAAATATATTCTTCAAAATTTTAATGGAAAAGCTGGCTTTGGAGCTCTTACCGGTTGAATTGTGTGGTTTAGTTGGTGCATTTCCTCTTGCTAGGGGATAATCAAGTAGGGAAGCCGATGATAGTGGAGAATGTAAAGAAACTGATGCAGAAGTAGACACCAGTAAAGAACGTCCCTTGGCATTCTCAAGTTTGTAAAGAAGAGAGAGACTGAGAATCAAAATGCACAGTAAAATTGAATGCGCCATCTTGAAAATGAGTTCTACTTGAAAAGGTAGTTGGACTGTAGGAGAAAGCTCAGGAAATATTCAAAGAGGCAGATATCTGCATCCTCTCTAAACTCAAAATGCATAGCACTGCCCTCAAATTTTTTAATTGCTAACATGAATACCCAGAGCTAGATGAAATCCCATTTGCATTGTGTTTCTTGAACAGCGCAAGCGAGAATGTTAACAGATCTAAATAGAGAGTTGATCTTTGCTGATCACTACAAGATATTGCAACACCAAATGTCTGGCAGTCATGCTGAAATGAATTTCAGGACTCCAAGTGGATGAACTTCAAAACATCATAAAAACTAGCTACTTTTTGAACTTACCCATTGCAAAACACATGATACAACCCCCTTCAAGAAGTTATAGTGAATCTCATCATCAATAAAAGACACAATAAAGATGGAAAAGAAAATAAATGTAACTGATAGAAGTGTTAGTTGAAGAGTTATACATGCAAACTGGTCCTTCGCATCTTTACCCCTAAGCCCACACATATCACGCATGACAAAACACACACAATGCACAGAAACAACACACTATAACTCAACAAATGGTCCCATCGCAATGGACCTGCACTGCCCAGCACTGTCAAAATACGAAAATCATATCACAGATCATGGGCGGAGGCTCACTCGAAAAGTGCAGCCGAATGTCCAAACCCTTCCTCTCTGCGGTCGCCTGGCAGGTTCTCCAGGGCCTGAAGTATCTCCACTCCCACAAGATCGTGCACAGAGACATCAAGCCTTTGAATCTGCTGCTGAATAGCGAATGAAGACAAGAACCGGAGCAAGCTGGAACTCGTTGCACGTGGTAGGGAAGATGAACGGGCCCACGACGGTGGATATTTTAATGCTATTATGATTTTCCACCGAATTACCCAAATAGTCCTTCCTCATTGAAATTTACATCCGAAACGTGGTAACTAGGTGTTTATCCATATGGCCGTGTTTGCATTCCTTTTCTTCATGCAGCTGGCGATGATCCAAATGAGGTGAAAATGGCATCGAAAAATAAATATTGAAAAAAAATACACTCGGTGGTCTCGACCATGGCGGTCTCGGTGAACCCGCGCTCTAGCAGTCCCTGGGCTAGGAATTTGCGATAGAGGAAATCATAATGTTTGGCAGTCCCTGGCATGGAAGAAATCATAACATTTGGCAGTCCCTGGGTTAGGCGTGTAAGACATTGAAAAACAAAATCCATAACATTTGGCAGTCCCTCGGCTTGGCGTCTGTGATTCAATATCAGTTCTATTCGAAGTTTAGAATGTGTTGGTTTTAGGTTAACCAGAAGCCCAAAGATGCACGATTTCCAGTTCCAGAACGAATTTCATAACCTCCTGATCATGTTCTGTCAAAGGAAATTTCACCGTGTCTACTAGATCAGAGAGGGTGCACACAAGTGGAAATCTGGTGAAGGGCGCACACAAGTGGAAATCTGGTGAATTTACTTGAGCAACCCCACAGAGATGGAGCTCCTCTGCAGAAGGGAAAGATAAACGTGGATCCTATTCCAGACAGGAATCTTTTCAAAGTTGGGGATTTTATGAAACAACATCAGCTGAGTCCTCCAATGGGTGGATCATACTTCTTTGCCAAAAAAAGAGATGAACAGGAACACACAGGAAATCAAGCTCCCTTCTGATGTCCTGACATATTGAGGTGGAGATGGAATGACACCAGTTTATACATATATAGATATTTGATGGTGAATTGAACGAACGGACGTTAACTGCGGTTTTTCTCTGTCAATAGATTATAGAGGTATTTATTTTTCAGAGCATAATCCAGCTTTACCAATTATTTAAATTGGGACTGTTCTGCAGCTGTAAATTCACAGGAACTTGAAGCAATCAATTCTATTTAATTCGAGAATTGCTTCGCAGTTTACTTAAATGTCCGCTACATCAGTAATTGACAAGAGATCTGAGTGTCATTGATGTCTTTTTGGGTAAGCTATGATAGTTTGATACCATTTACGAGGGGAGAGCTACATGCAGATTTTATATGTTGTAAATATAGTCAACTGAATTCTCTGTGTAAATAATCAGAAATAATAAAGAGAAATCATGTTTGTTTATTGTAACTGGAACAAAGTTGTTAATCCAGGCAACTAAATCCTGTCTCTTCTTCCCTACAATTTGTAATTTTAAACAGACTGTGAAATGCTTGTGCAGATAAGAGTAAAGACTAATAAACAGACTGAGAGAAGATGGGCTCTGCTTCGTTTGATCCCTGATCTTTACTAGCTCAAAATCAAATTCAAAATCAGGTTCTGTTCATTATCGCTTTAATCCTAGTATTAACATATAGGGTCAGAGTTGACATTTGAAGAGACAGAAAAATCTAGATAAGGAACATGTTAGGCTCATTGATGAAAGAAACAAACCTGAATTGGACCCCCAATTTTATAGCAAGGGAGAGATCGACAGTGCCCGCCGCCTCTGTAATTGCAAAGTACTGAGAGGGGTCCTCGAGAAGAGACTTAAGGGGTCAGATCCCAGCTTCTCTCACAAGACCTTGAAGCTGTCTCATCGTCAATTCTCGATGCTCATCCTTTGAAATCTCAATTGGGACTTGTAATTCTGGCTGGTCATGAAAATACTGAAGAATATTCTCCTGAAGACACCTGTGTTTACCCTTCATATAATCAACCAGGACTACAGAGCTCACCGGAAACTTCACCACCACCTTAGCACAGGAAGCCATGGCCAATTGGTAATCCTCTGTTATGGATTGGGCACCCAAATGAGAGCAGAGGCGTTCAATATGCCTCTCGACCATTTCCTTCTCGTCTGACACGGTCTTTCTTTCCATTATTTCCTTTAATTGAATGAATCCAATATGTACAACTGCTGGGAAACTGAAAACTAACCCAAATCACCAGATTCAAGAACAAAAAGGATATACAAACCTGCAAATTGCAATACAAACCCAGAGAGCTGCCCTGTTAAGAAAAAGCAATGTTGCTACGATCCGTTGAGCTTGTTGTCGACAACCAGCTACTTCAGCCGGGCTCTGTGGTGGAAATCGAAACAGTCGAGGCTGCTCAGGTACTGAATCGATGCTTACACCATTTTGGGAAGTTCAATCATAATTTCTAGAATCAATGATGTATTTGCAGAGGTCTAGCGACTGCGATTCCAAAGCTCAGATACATTTCAGAAGCACAACTTGCTGGTAAACGCATGGGCCATGCTGTCACTGTCGGCCGACTCTACCTCTGAGACTATGGCCTTTGTATTTGATGCTTCAACCACTACTGTGCACCAAACCTTGGCACCGAACCTGATCCAACGATGGCGATTACTCCAATCGTCGGACGAAACCATCCGACGGCTGGAAAAAAAAACGCATTTACTGAGCGGAGTCGATTCCATTTGGTAAACGCCTTACGGCGTAATAATGAAGGTTGTGTGTAATTTATTTAAGTTTACTTTCTCCTTATAAATTGGACTTTGGATTACTAATATAAAATTATTTTAGTATATCTTCTTACTTCATAATCTATTTTCATTTATTTATGAATAACTAGTCATGGAACATAAAGTTTAAATTTATCTTTTTCTTATAAAAACAATAATAGTTTAAATAAAAATTTTATATCTTTTTATTTCATTTATTTATAAATGAATATTACCTCACCATGTTTTAAAATTTAAATATGTCACATTTTTAAATGATAATCTTTAAATCACTACATCTAATGATTTTAGTTGATTTTAGTTGATATTCTAATTACATTTAGTCGTGCACCCACCCCATTAATTGTGCTTAAAAATATTGCATACGCGTTTTGCTTATACAAATTGCGTACGCGTTTTGATTCTATATAACGCATGCGTGTTTTGGGACTGTTAAAACAGTGAATTGTTTTTGTCCGAGAGCAACTTCACTCTGTTTTTATGAAATGTCCGATTAATGCGCATTTTTTTTCAAGAGCGTGAGCCTGCTTGTGGAAATACTCACAATCTACACATTCTCCATCATTCTTTTTGTTATGTAGGTGCAGCATTGAGGACATCTTTCATTGTTGAAGAGCACACATGATAAGATATCAAGCTTCAATGTCATTTCATGGTGATGGTGGATATAACTTTCATTTGCTTATTATTCAAGAGAACCAAAAGTAAATTTTCCCATTCATTATTGTTTTGATGGGAAATATGAACAATTGAGAAGGAAGATTGAAGCACCTTGAAAGATCAATAGTTATAAATCAAGTTAAAGGTTTGGAAGCTTGTAATTGAGGAGCAACAAAAACAAACTATATTGACATTGATCATTGTGGTGATGGGGAATGTATGTGACCGAGGAAGAAAATCAGTAAGGAAGAAGAGACCTCAAGAAGTCATTGAAGAAGAGAAAGAAAATAAAAGAATAGACATGATGAATCAGAGGCTTTCTTTGGAAACTAATCCAAATCCAATTATAGAGGATACGACGGTTCATCCTATTAATCCAGCACAAGAAAAAATGAAGCATTCACTAGAGGGACCTTCAATTTCCACAATAGCTATTGAACAAGCACGCCATGGAAGTATTCATTAGGGGATGTTTCAAATCCCACATCAAGTCAAAGTGATAAGTTACCATCTCAAGACGAAGCTCATGAAGAGTCGTTGGACATGGAGCCTACTGTTGAAGAAGAAAATGTTATCTGGACCATTGATGAAGATGTTGGACTTCCACCATCCAACTACCAAGAAGAGAATGAAGGACAACAAGCTGCTACTGAAATGCCAGAGCGTATTGTTGATGCACTAGATGATAGAAATCCAACCCCCTTACCTCCATTAGAAAGCACACATCGAAGAACTCCGAAGCGTATACAAGTTGATGAAGGACTCCTCAATTCCATTGAAGGTACGCTATCTAAACGTAGTATTGCTTATCAAACTCAACAGATACTAAATAAATATTTTGTTTCTAAATGTGATGGAGGTAAATGTAGATTATTTTTATCATTGTTAAAATCTAGGGGCATGAATATTGTTAGGAAATCGTTAGGGATAAAAATGATAAAGCCTTCTAGACCAAGTTCTCATATAGTTAAAAGCTTAGTAGATGCCTTTGGTAAAATTGGTAAGAACACACGGTCAAAGGACCGCAATGCGGCTCGTCATGTGTTGTCACAAGCAATTGTAAATAAGAACACCAGGGTCCTTCGTTTTCTCAAGCCTACATCTAAACTAGTTAATTTGAATGTAAAAAACCTCTGTAGGTATTCTATTAGAAGAGAACATCTTGACACAACCGCCCAGACATATTTTTGGGCCTTTATTGGTCGGTCGCCACATCGTGACATGATGCTAGTTGATGTAGTAAAGGGACTAGTGCAGAGTTTTTGGCATGATAACACTAGGCCTTCTTCAAACCGGAAGGATGTACTAAAACTGAGAAGGGGTTCAAAGGACCGTGAACCACATATTAAGCATCTTTTTGATATAACACAGACAAAACTATATGAGAAATTTAGGAATGAACATAGACAATTGAATTTGAGGCAAAGATCTTTTGAGAAATGTAAGCCCTGGTATGTTAGAATAAATACTCTTCGTAACACTTGTTGTTGTAGATACCATGTAGAATATGAATATTACTATGAAACATTTTTGTACATTCGTCGTGTGTTGTATAACAACCATGTGCAGGATTGCTCCTTGACAATACCACCAACCTCATCAAGAGAATTCATTCATAGTATCATGTGCAATAGGCCTGAGGGACAAACTTACTATGCAAAATCTTGTTTGGATGGAACATGCTCCAACTGTGCTGGAATGGCATTATTGAGCCAATGTATGCACAAGACTGGAGACAATGAATTTGGGAATATGGTTACAGACATGAAAAGTTTCAAATATATCAGCTATGAAATAGTCCCAGGGAAAGAAAGAAAAAAAATACAATTAGTGACATCTCAGGTACATGCATTTATCTATAAATTTATGTTTGAACAGTTGCATTTCATTCCTTACTTACAAAAAAACCTGATATTGAGATCATTTTGTGTCAACAGGTACAAGTTAGTGTCTTCGTCAAGGAATTTATTGAAAAGACACGTCAATATGTTCAGCATGTCCACTTGGCATGATGACAGGACGAGAAGTTTAGAATATGCAGAGATACATTTCCTCATGGTACTATACTTTCAGTTGTTGATTTTGCTAAGAACTACACTCTACAACCTCAAAATGAGATCCAAAGTCAATATTATCACTCTGAGCAGGTTTCCTTGATGGTGCATATCACATATAGGCATGGCCCAAATAGTAGTGAAGAGCAAAGATAAATTCTAAAGCAATATCACTTCTACATAAGTGATGATCGGTGCCATGACTTCCACTATGTACGTCATTTCTTCATCATGTTCTATGATCATTTGAAGGGGAGGTGTTATAGCATATTTCACCACTCCAGGTGAATCACACTTTGTATGGCCTTCCCCTGTCCCGCTGCAGACTCTTTAGATCCCATGGACCATATTTTATCCTTTGATGTTTCCTTGATCATCCTTAAAACTATATAAAAAATGATATACACGGATTTTTACCCGATAACCGCGTACATATGCGGGTTTGACTCCTATAATAGTATACATCGGGATGTGTGCATAGTCCAAATCCTTTTGGAGTTTTCCTTGACATGGATATGACTCATTTGACTCCTGGCCTTCCATATGCCTTGAGATCGCTCGGATTCGACCCTTCATTATCCCTTGTGAAGCTATATAAGGAACCCCTTGGTACATTGAAGGCATATAGAGAGATTGAAAGCAACGAAACTATAGTCCATTGTTGCCGGAATTTATGCTTGAGTCTGCATCCCTTTGTCCCTTTGGAGCACTTTTGTGTTCTTCCCAAGCTTGCCTTTTGCTAGTGAGCTTGCTATCGTGAGATGGAGGATTGAAGTGGTGGAGGCCCAAGTGGGGGATTTAGTTTCTCCGGTTTGCAGACGTGCTGTCAGAGGTTGTATCTATCTTGTAATCTCTGATTTATATTAATAAGAACTATCTTTTCCTGTCCAATGATGTGTATTTGATTGAGTATTGTATCCATTGGAATATGTCAAATGCTTTTACATTATTGATTATATATGCTAGAATAGATCTAACACCATGATATATAGTATGCTTGTATTGTTTACTTGTTGTTGAGGAAGTATTATATCAATTCAAGCTGAAGATTGGAAAGCTCAACGGGGATCTACTTCAACCATCCGGAATAAGGTACGCCGGTTTGATCCTTTAGTGTTAGACATTTTATTTCTATTGCATATTGGGAAAGATTTATTTATGGAGTCAAAGCTGTCTGTTGTGGTACCCCAAGCCATAGGAATTTCTCTCCGTAACAGCAGGAACACACAGATGGATCGACACTGGATTTGGTCTGATGGATATGCTGGTCAGTTAAAAAATGCACACATATTTCAATGGTTGTGTTCATTGCATAAAAGCTACAAAGTTCCACATATGTGGAACTATTTTGAGACTGGGCATGGTAAAGGAGAGCATGATGGAGCTGGAGCATGTGTCAAAACATCCCTACGAAGAAAGGAATTGAAATTATCTAGAATATCTACTATTCGAAATGCTCAATCTATAGTCAAGTGGTGCACGTCAGTAATGGGAGAGGAATCAGCTATGCGAGTAGAATCCAAAAGAAAGAGACATGTGGAGAGATTTTTTTGGGAGGTGGTAGACATAGATCGTTCACATGCATGGGAATGCAAGACTATTCTTGGGACTCGTGGATTTCATTCGGTTCGAAGTTCTAATAACCCAGTATTTGAAATTTGGACCAGAAAACTCGCTTGTTTTTTCCCGCCTTATTGTGATGGTGACTGGGATGTGTGTGAATCATTGGATTGGGTTGATGGATGGGATCGCATATCACTTCTACTTGATCAGCGTGCAATTGTTGAGTTAAATCCATTGGAAGAAGACCAATCATCTATTTCTATAGATTTTGATCATGTATCAGACCTTGTACAACCTGGTATGATGTATTTCCTTAACATTTTTTTGTTAAATTTATGTAGTATTGAAACTCACATTAATGGCCTTCTATCACACAGAAAATATTTGATCATATACCTACAATCATACTATGCATGACACATATACACAGTGGTTTCCTCAAAAGATAGTGAATAGGGTGGTGATTACTGGTTGGCACATTGTATAGATGGAAAGCAAACCCTCATTATGTCCATGATTGATGATGAAAATAACCACTTCCCCACTGGGTCTATGGTTGTTAAAGGTGAATACCTTACACATGACAACAATGCAATAAATAAGGGTGGATATGTTTACAGGGATTACAAACCAGGTGCAAGTGTGTATCACTTTACCAACTTAATCATTGGTACAAACCTCCACGTATGAACAATGCCTAGCCGAAATTCATCGAAGGTACGCTACTTTTTACCGGATACAGAGCACGAGAGACTAATGGAGACCATCATTATAAGAAATGATCCGGAGGGATTGGTTGTATGATAATAGGTGGGATCTAGCATGATGAGGTATGTATCATAATTTAAATTTCCCCATGTATGTTTCTTATGAATATGTCAATTTTGTGTTCTTGATATGCAAAATTTTCCATAATGTTGTTTATAAATATGCCAAAAGTTCTCTTGTATGTCAAGTTAATAAACATGCCAAATTTTACATATGATCAATAAACCATATATATCAATCATATGAACATTTCAAGATCTCATTCACAGGATATACATAACATTAGAATACATACATGTACCTCTGTAGGTCATACCTATCAAAGTTCTTTGTAGGCTCTCTTACAGGACTAAAACCCTAATTTTTTAAGTAGGTAATATTGTCAATGTTTTCAGCTGATATATACAACTAGGATGATGGAAACACGATGCTACAACGATAAAATTATGTTTTAAGGCTTGTATAATTTCCTTCTTGACAACTCACCTCTTATACCTGCATGTACATTTCCAAAGGTGTAGTGCCTAGTAGTGTTGGAATTTCATCTCATTCTTTTTTATTGATAACTTTAATTTCTACTTAAAAGATAATAAAATATAATAAGAGATTTATTTAACTTTGTTTTTAGTTGATTTTGTTTTTTTGAACATTGAAAGTGGAAGAAAATAACCTACTAATATTGACACAAACAACTCAAAAGTAACATGCTTCAACATTATGCATATGAAGTATTCAAAAGTAACATGCGCTAACATTATGCATGTGAAGTAGGTAAATATCATGCATGTGAAGATATTAAGTGATAAACTTAATAAACAAACAAAATTTGGAACATCTGATGCTTTCGAAAGGTTAATGTTTCATATGCATAATAGAAAATTTTGGGAGGCTGACATGTTGGGTCATTGGTGTACTTGAAATTGTGAAATTTTAATTTTCAATTAAAAGATATGATTTTATTAAGGAGTTTAATTTCCAATTAAAAGATAAAAATAAACTCATTTCCTCATGTTTCTCATTGATCATGTATTATAAAAATCCTGAAACAAAACAACATACTAGCAATGACAGCTCGACAACTCAAAAGTAACATTAATTCATTGATGCACAGAAAGCCATGGATGGGGGGGATGTGGTTGGCATTGCCATTATTTCCATGCCCAAACATGCTAGCAGGAGTTGACAGGATTCAAAATTGTGGCTCCGTGAGGTTTTTTGTGCACCGGGCCCAAGTCCACCAGGTGTCCCTGAACGATATCTAGAGGTGACATGAAACTTGCCATAGATCGATGCTCGGGCCTCCAATCGACGAACTGTCAATTTCGTTGGATTCGTGACGTGGGATTTTAGCTGGGGGGGGGGGGATCTCCCTCCTGTCCATTGCCCGATGACCTCTGTCTACGGTGGTTTTTGAAGCTAGGGTTTCCCTCAGTAGGGGACAATGCAGTCACGCCAACGACGACCAAAGCTGGAAAGCCACGGATGGTGGGGATGTGGTTGGAGTTGCCATATTTCCCATGCCCAAACATGCTAGTAGGAGTTGACAGAATTCAAAATTTCCGCTCCATGAGGTTTTTTGCGCACCAAGCCCAAGTCCACCAGGTGTCCCTAAATGGTATCTGGAGGTGACCTGCAACTCACCATAGATCGATGCTCAGGCCTCCAATCGATGAACCGTCAATTCCGTTGGATTTGTGATGTGGGATTTTAGCTAGGGGGGGGGGGATCTCCCTCCTATCCATTTCCCAATGACCTCCATCTACGGTGGTTTCTGAAGCTAGGGTTTCGCTTAGTAGGGGACAATGCAGTCATGCCAACGAGGGCCAAAGATGGAAAGCCATGGATGTTGGGGATGCGGTTGGCATTGCCATATTTCCCAGGCCCAAACATGCTAGTAGGAGTTGATGGAATTCAAAATTTCCACCCCATGAGGTTTTTTGCGCACCAGGCCCAAGTCCACCAGGTGTCCCTGAACGGTATTTGGAGGTGACCTGTAACTCACCATAGATCAATGCTCGTGCCTCCGATCAACGAACCGTTGATTTCGTTGGATTCGCGACATGGGATTTTAGCTAGGGAGGGCCTCTCCCTCCTGTCCATTGCCCGATGACCTCCATCTACGGTGGTTTCTGAAGTTATATTTTCGCTCAGTAGGGGACAATGCAGTCACGCCAACGAGGGCCAAATATGGAAAGCCACGGATTGTGGGGATGCGGTTGGCATTGCCATATTTCCCATGCCCAAACACACTAGCAGGAGTTGACGGAATTCAAAATTGCCGCTCCGTGAGGTTTTTTGCGCACTGGGCCCAAGTCCACTAGGTGTCCCTGAATGGTATGTGGAGGTGACCTGCAAATTGCCATAGATCTATGCTTGGGCCTTCGATCGATGAACCATTGATTATGTTGGATTCGTGACGTGGGATTTTAGCTAGGGGGGGCCTCTCCCTCCTGTCCATTTCCCGGTGACCTCCGTCTACGGTGGTTTCTAAAGCTACAGTTTTGCTCAGTAGGGAACGATGCAGTCATGCCAACGAGAGCCAAAGATGGAAAGCCACGGATGGTGGGGATGTAGTTGGCATTGCCATATTTCCCATGCCTAAACACACTAGCAGGAGTTGATGAAATTCAAAATTGCCGCTCCGTGAGGTTTTTTGCGCACCGGGCCTAAGTCCACTAGGTGTCCCTGAACGGTATTTGGAGGTGACCTGCAACTCACCATATATCAATGCTCGGGCCTCCAATCGATGAACCGTTGATTCCGTTGGATTCGTGACATGAGATTTTAGCTAAGGGGGGGCCTCTCCCTCCTATCCATTTCCTGGAGACCTCCGTCTACGATGGTTTCTAAAGCTAGGGTTTCGCTCAGTAGGGACAATGCAGTCACGCCAATGAGATCCAAAGCTGGACAGTGCATTTCATGCCAACAAAGGCCAAACTTGGAAAACCCTATCCCTAACTAGGGTTTATTGTTTAACATGCATGGCTCATAACCATAACCCTACCAAGGAAACCCTAATCCTAACCCTAATCTTATCTTACTGTCACAACTCAATTCAGAATCAATCTAATGTCGAACTGAACTTTTTCAAATCCGGTGGACTTATGCTTCAAATCATGTTGATTCACAAAGTTGGTTCTTAGTCTTTGGATTCTATTGTAGTTCCTTTAATGCTGAGTGATTAGTCATTGGGTGCATGAGGTTTGTTGAATAGTGTTGTTGGTTGTTGATGAAATGTGAAGCATGTATTTCACTTAGCTTTATTAAATTACACTTGAGCATTGACTTAACTTGTAATTTAATGAATCTAAACTCACAATTTTTAATTAGATATATCCAATTGGTGTGCAAGTAGTGAGTTCATTGAAACCTTGAAATAGATTGTATTGCAATTATATTTATTAAATTACACAAGCAAGAACTTTTACTTTAGCGTGCATGTATTGAGATCATTGAAACCTTTAAATATAATAGTTTTTTTCTTTTGACATAGTGCATTCATAAGTAATAGATAATCCTCACAAATCAATACAATAGATTGACACAAGAACATGTGGAAACCAGAGAACAAATTCAAAGTGAAATGTATCATTCATTTATAACTGAAATGTCAATGTACATGTCTCCAAAAGTACATATATATCCAAAAGTAACCAGAAGTACATGTGTCTCCACAACTATCCAAGACTATCCAAGCCACATGTACATGTATCCAAAACTATCCAAGCCACATGTACATGTAACTGAAATGTCAATGTACATGTCTCTAAAAGTACATGTATCCAAAATTGTCCAAGCCACATGTACATGTATCGAAATGTATGATATCCCATAAGACACATCAAAACTCAAGCTTCCTCTTGTTCTTTCTCGAGGCTGATCCTATAGGCATAACTATAGGACCAGTGTGCATCTCTGGATCCTGCAAATTAAATATCAATTGTTAAATTCAACTAACTATGTACTAATACATTAGCTCAATAAAATACCATATCTAAATTAACTAAAAAATTATGAAAAGGTTAATGGACATTGCATGAAACAATTGTTCATTAATGGACATCTCACCTCAGTGAGAGACTATGACAAAGGGGATTGTGTTTCTTGTGTAGTAGATGGAGCTATTGGTTGAACATGAAGGATGGCCACATCCATGGTCAAACCAAAGGGGGCAGGAACTGGTGGCGGTGGTGGTGGCTACAATCACCAAATCTTGAAATAGTTAGAAATGTGCATGAATAAACAATAGACAACAATAACACACTTGTCCATATCATGTTCAAATAGTTGTACCTCTATGTGGCTTGTTGTTATTGTAGATACCACATTGACTGTTGCATCAATAACTCTTGCTGCTGGTGGCTACAATCACCAAATGTTGAAATAGTTAGACATGCATGAATAAACATACGCCAACAATAATAAACTATGTAATGATCATGTTGAAATAGTTGTACCTCTGTGTGACTTGTTTCCATTGTAGATGCAGCATTAACTACTGCATCAACCATCCCTACAAGGTTTTCAATAGTAAACTCAGGCTCTTGATGCAGTAAACATGCAAATAAAACATTAACAAAACATTTTATGCACTGGATTTCAAGTTAACCAAGAAATATCATCGAAGGATATACAAATTACCATGGTATCAGTATCTCCATGGTCGTGGACAACTTCACTCTTTTTAGGAGTAGGTCGTCTCATATACACTTGACCCTTGTTCACATATGGCCTATGAGGAGATACAACTCTAGGAAATGGTCCAGGTGTTTCGGTTGGTGCCTATAGTCAACAAGAGTTCATGTAGTTAGACATGCATGATTCAACGAACATACATGTATTTAAAAAATGACATTTTTTAAATGTTTAAAATGTTTACCTCCATCACTGCTTTCCCTCATGAAGGATCTGGCATTTGCCCAGATATTTCCTCGGTCGATACGACCATGGATCCTACCTCCATCACTGCTTTCCCCCGTGAAGGATCTGGCATTTGCAAGTTTAATAATTGTAAATATTAGACCATAGATAACATTAGTGAACTAACATGTATAGTATGTGGAAATTAACAAATTAACAAGTATTAAAAAACTGAAATTTTAAAATGTTTACCTCGATGTGAGATACGACAATGGGTGCTATAGGAATCTCTCCACCAACCAAGGGATTAGTGGATGGAATGTCATGCCCCTGTGTAGAGTGTGGAACATGATACTCTGGGGCGTCGCTTCCAACATAAAGCATCAACTGCAAGTTCACAAAATTAATATATTAGCTCAAACTATACATATGTGTACAAAGAGGAAAATAAATGAAGAATTTATTACAATTAACCATATACCTACATCACTCAAAATCCCACTGAAGACAACATCTGACGAAAGACCATAGCATGGACGACCACACGATGTGCACTCGTGAGGCTCAAAAGTAGGCTGGGAATGTGCTGATGGTGATGCACTAGTAGATGGTCCTGCAGTAGATGGGGGTACTGCACTAGTGGGTGGTACTACACTAGAAGATGGTCCTGCACCATGATGACCTGGTGTATGTACCACACCAGGGACATATGTCCCTTCCTCACCCATATGTTGAACCATAGTGCTATGGTGAACAAAAGACTGTGCCAAACTAAAAAATGCATCACGTGTCTATGGAATAACATGATGTACAGGTGGGACATCTGGCCCAGGCAACTGCCTGCGAGGTGCAGGGATAGGGCGATCAATGTCTCGAAGCCTGGCATTGGGTCGGTTTTGGGGCATCCCCCCATCGATCCCATGAAACTCCAATATATCAAAATAGTTTACGTGTTTACCCAACACGAACTCTGCATACATCTTCTGAAGGAAATACAAGGGGATTTCCCTGTTGTTGTGTGGTGGCATATCAAAAGCCATATACCCTCTGTCCATCCAATGATCAACAAATGGTTGATATGTGCACCACTCGATAGAGATATGTGGCCTATTTTCATTTGGGATTTCCCCCATGCGAGGGTCCCTAAACAATGAAAATATATGCTCTTTGGTAATTTTCAACTTTTTTATTGCACTGTAGCTAAGCCCATCACCGTACTCACGTCTTTTTCTTTCTCTATATGAAGTAATATCATATAGTATGTTGCTTGACAATGTAATAGTCTCAACAATTGCATCCAAAGTGGATGCAAGTGAACGCTGAATCCTATCACCACCACTAAAAGTAGTACTGAGACCTCTCAACTGGGCAAGCTCAATCAATATTTCATCATTGGTGTCCATAGCCGCAACTGCAATAAAAATATCAATAAGGAAATCATTAGAAATGTATACATGGTATATAATGACATCTCTTCAAAATTGAAAATGTAAATTAAGGAAAACTCAAGTTACAAGCAATTTAATGGCATTCACTTACATACATTTAAAACTTAAAATTAAACATTTAACAATTAAATAGTGAGTTTCATTCAACTTCTTTCTAGAAGTTAAGGCACTTCTTCATCCTCATTGGTGACTTTTCCATGCACACTTGGGTTTAAACTTCTTTTAATTTAGGAGTGCTATTTTGACATGTTTTGGCCTTTACATCCCTTGGATATGTAAAAGAAAGGGGCAAGGGACTGTTAGAACATGTGAGGTAAG
>LPNX010524663.1:45706-63969 GCA_001517045.1 Pseudotsuga menziesii | reverse complement strand
GCCTATTTTAGTTTGAATCCATCAAACATTAGCTTGGGAGTTGTTGGGTTGATTATTCTATTAAAAAACACAATTATAGGTTAAAAATTGACAAAAAAAAGATTGCTTTGGGTGATTTAATTACCTTGTTGGATGACAATTCACCAGTGAAATATCCTCCCCTCAACCTAAATCAGCTCCTCCAACAATCCCAAGCAGTTAACTTGCTCCAAAACACTCCAATTGGCCTTCGTTTTCGCGTTCTTGATTGTTAAAATGGGTTGCGTGTTTCGGGCCTATGTATTTAAATTATTTTTTGTTTTCCAAATCGCGCATGCATTTTATAACTACATATCGCGAGCGCGTTTTGTAGTTATATAACGCGTACACGATATGGCTTTATATCCTACATGTCCCATGACATGTCAGGCTCGGGTTGAACCATAACAAGTGCTATGTAGTAGAAACACGATGTATTTTTTTGGTAACGTGATCTTGTTTTTGAAAACTAGGATTGCATCTAAAAGGTCCCTCATCTTCTTGCACTGACCCAGTGTTAGGATTTGAATCCAAATTACTTGCTAAAATGTAAGAATTATGCTTACAAAATTGGAGAGAGGAGTCTGTAACTCACAGAATAATCAAATCCATTACAATACCATATCTTTTACAATCTATAGAGACCCTAATATATAGAGTCTAGAGTGATGATATGAGATCTAACTTATTCCAAATATAGTCAAGAGAGGTTGAGAGAATATCTCAACCACACACTAAACTAGGTAGAAAATCATTCTTAGCTAACTATCCAAAATGAGGTAAACATTATCTCTAATATATACTTGAGCTATATTCCCACAAAAAAATTGTAAATCTATAGATGCCAAAAAGTGAATATCAACATTTAATATTTAAATAGAAAACTAATTAATAAGAGATATATAGGCTTCATGATTTGAACCTAGATCATCTTATGGGAATGCATTGGTCTTCCTAAGGCCACACCCATGAACTAGATCTCTGCATTGTGTTAATTTAAGTAGAATTGCAAAAATATCATTTTTTCTCTTTTTTCTTCATTAAACATACAACAATAAGCATTAACAAATCAATAAAGGAAAAACAAATTAAAAGATGATATAAGGAAAAGAAACTAAAAAAAAACATTGCCTTATTCATTGAGGTTCCTTCATCAAAGGTGGGTCTCCATGATTGAAATCCTAAACCTAAAATAAAAAAGAACAATAAACATTCAAGGAAATCAATGAAGTAAAATTAAAGTAAGAGAGGAAGGAAGGGAAAGGAGAAGCCATTACTTTTTGTTTTGGAGGTTATTTCATGAAAAATAGCCTCCATGCATGAAACTCTAAACCTATAACAACAAAACATAATAAGAATTAGCAAATCAATAAAGGAAAATCAATGTAAAAAATGAACTAATGAAGAAAAAGGAAGACAGAATCCATTACATTCTTCAAGAAGGTTCTTTTATGAAAAGAAATCTCAAACTTCAATGAAACCCTAAAGGAGAAATGAGAAGGAAGGAGAAAAGAAGATATAAAAGAGAGAAATAAGAAAATAATGAAGATTAAGTATATTGACCATTTTTATGAGGCCAAATAACAAATTATAATAAAAATAATAAAAATTAGGTTACACTCATTAAGATGAAGACAAGTGGATTATTTTTAGCTCTTATTATTTCTTAAATTTCATTTGGAAAAATTTCCTTCACTTTTATTTGGTTATTTAAGAATCTACCTAAAGTCATAAACTTAAGTCAGTACTAAAATGGAAGATAAATTTTTTACTAGTAATAAACACTAATTGTTTTGACTTTAGTGCCAATTTAAACAAAAGTAGGACTCTATGCTATAAACAAAGCTATATAGTCATGGCTATATATATAATCCATTCTTGACACAAAAGTCCAATAATAATATTTCCAACTTTACCTCTAATTGTAGATCCAACCCACAAAATAATATCCGTTTTTCTTAAAAGCTTGGAAAAAATACACAAAAAGGGTTCATGGAAAAAAGAAAATGAAGTTAAAAAAAGATGTTAATCATAGAGTTATTGTAGTGTTGTTAAGTGTGTGATTATCAAAAATAAAACTGTTTTTTATTTGATCTTTAAATTCTTGTTTGTTATCTTTTTTTTTTAAATGTCAAATAACCTCTTCTTTTAGGAGGATCCCTAAAATCTGTAGAGGAGTTTTAAAATTAAAAAACAGTCATCATTGATTTCACATGATTTCACATTACTTAGATGCATATGATGGCTAAGTATTTAGTCATTTCTAATAATGTTAAGAGAAACATTAATAAATTATTTATTATATTTTTTTGGTTTATAATAGTAAACTCTATAGTTGTTATTATGCATTCTAGTGAAGTATTTTTCATCAAATATGAACATTATACGCATCATAAAAATATCAAACTTATGGTGAATCTATTATAACAACTTTAACAACACAAATCTTAGTTGAGACAACTAATGATTATAAATTTGATTAGTAATAAGTAATTATATATAAGCAACATAGATCTAAAAGGCTCTATTAAGGATAGAGAGGGATCAAATCTTTGGGGTGCAAACCTCTTCTTAAATATGCACTTAAATATCATCTTTGGTGTGACTTAGACCAAAAGCCACATCTTTTGATTTAACGTTCACATATAATATTTTTATTTTTAATATTTAATACTATTTATGGCCAACATATAATATTTTTATTTTTATTTTTTATTTTGTTAGGAAAGAACATTACAGCATCTCCCCCATACATGGTTTTAAAACCATATCAAGGCCCTCCTAAAACCATGGGTTAGTTAGGAGGCATTGCACATGATTTTAAAAGAATTAGGAGGCCTTGCACATTGTTTTAAAACCATGTGCATGACCAACTTTTTTTTGCGATAGTTCAATTTTTTATTTTTTATTATTTTGTTAAGTAAGAGCATTACAACATCTCTCCCATATTGTGTTTTTTTTATGACTCACATCTTTTTTTACCGATAATTAATTTTTTTTCTATTTATTGTTTTGTTAGGTAGGAACATTACAATATCTCCCTTATATTTAGATTATTTTTGTGCCCGACATTTATTTTAGAAAATAATTAAATTTTTTATTTTTTATGGTCCATATTTACAAGAAGAACATTACATAACTTTACAAGATCTCCTCCATACTGGGCTTTACACCTCTCTACACAAAAAAATAAACAAAATTATTTATGGTTGAATCCTTATATCTCATAAAAATAAAAAAAACAATTTTTAAATTGATCCATTTTCATTTTGAAAAGTTGAAAAAACATTGAAAATTATTTACACTATGGAAATATTAAATTTGTTCTAAATTTTATAACATAGATATAATGAGTTTTATTTTGAATGTGGAGCATTTAAATTTATTCTTTGAGATTTCAAATATGTTTTAATTTTAAGGAATATGCATTTATAAAGTTAAACAAAAAAGTTTTGAGTGTATATATATATACAATCTAGTATATGTCAATAGTTCTACATCAAATAATGAAATAAACTTATCATTGAAAATCCTACTCACCCCTTGGTGGAAAACTTTTTACATTATTAATGTATGATGGTCGAAACACTAGGAAGCATATTTCAAAGAAATAATATAATTCTATCACTAATTCAAGGACTTGTAAGAAAAGTTTATATTTATGGCCGAGGTTTCAAATGATGGATGTTTTGATTTGGATCTATTTAAATATTAGTTAATTAGTCTTTGAAAATATTTATATATTTGTGTTTATTTATACAGAGATGAAATATTTATTGGAAGTTTCTTGGCTCTAAGGTTGATACGTATTGTAAAGTTGATATTTACTGTAATTTTAATATTTGATATTTGTTGTGTTTTAAATCTATGAAGAGAATCTTTCAACTCTTCGTATTGTATTTGTAAATTGTTTGAATAAATAATGAATTTAATTAATAGTTATTTAGCTTAATAATGAGACCTTCACTAGGATATTGGTATAATTTACAATTTAAATCTCTTGCATAAGAAAAATAAAAATAACTACTAATATAGCATAAAGCAAGAATAATAATAAACAGGTTGAAAAAGAAACTAGTTAACACATTGCATAATTTCACTTTATAAATAAAATCAGAATTATAATATACTTTCATATTTAATTATCAAGACTAAGTATTAGATGATTTTTAGTAAGGAACATGTCACCACTGATAGGAAAACAAAACTAGGGATGTCGTTCCTCCCAACCAACTCCTAGAGCAACCAAGCTTACTTGCTCCAGAAACCTCGAGCTTGTTTTTTAAACCATAATGGAAAATTTCGATCAATGCGCCATCTCATTGCATCAATAGATTATTTTTCCATCCGTCGCCAGCCTCCTGCTTATTCGATGGACATATTATTTATAGTATTTTTCCTAGGACTTGGTCATTTATGATCCACCTACACTTTAATGCTCCACAAGGAGTCTTGACTTGATTTTGGGGAAGATTCCTCCTGCATCACTTGAGTTCTTACTTAGTAGCTTTCGTCATTTTTCATTTCCCCTTGTGGGTAAGCAAAAACTCTTTTTAAAGGCTACTTCGGTTCTGATTCCTCTCAGTTATTTAATTAATCAATAATAATAATTCCTTTTTATTCATTTTGACTTTATTTGTCAAAATATTAAAAAAATAAATATTCAAAGTAATTAACAATTTAACAATTGTTTGGTGCATTACATACGCCTACCCTTTGAGAATGTAGTTGTCATTGATTTCAAAGGTTGTCATGAATGATAAAGGAATAACTAGTAGACATGGTAGTAGGATAAGTTAACAATAACACAGGAGAAGGTTGAAGTTATGAGTCTTTGTGGCTGAGATAGTAAGACCAGAGAAGGCATGTGATGAACTGAAGTAGTCTCTGAAGTAGTCTATGTAAAGGGGTAGAGAATGCAAAAACTATGTGTTAGACAATCGAAGAACAGAGAAACTATATCTGTGAGAATGTTTATAAAATATTTATAATCAGCAGCATGAAATTCTCTATGTGCATCTTCATAACTACTAGAAACGGTCGCAGAGGATTTCTGCAATGAAATCATGCATATTCATAAAGTTATTGTTAGATCTGCAATAGATCTACGGTTGTAGGAGGTTTCCGCAAAAGAAAGAGTGTGGAAGAAATCCCATCATGAGATCAATGGTCGTGGTTAAATCCGCGAGGAAATCTATGGTGGTGGATGGTTTCTGCACAAGGTAAAGTAAAGGTCCGCAATCCACATTAGATCATAGATCAACAATCATGATTGAAGTATGCAAAATAAATCAATGGTTCATATAGAAAGTGAAAGGAAAAAAGCGAATAATAGCAAACAAAACTATGGGAAAAGTTGAGTTCCCAACTTTCGCATTCCATATTGCGGAAAGGTCAGTGCGGGTGCGGAACCGCAGAAATTAAAAAGTCAAAGTTTTGGAAACATTGAGTTTCCGACTTCCGCGTTCTGTAGTGCAGGAACAAAAGTGCGAGTGCGGAATCGTAGAAATCAAAAGGTCAAACTTTTGGAAACATTGATTTTTTGACTTCCATATTCCGCAATGCGGAAAGGCCAGTGCGAGTGTGGAACTGCGGAAATCAAAAGGTTGAAGTCTCGAAAGTTGAGTTTTCAATTTTCGCATTCTGCGGTGTAGAAAATGAAGTGTGAAAAGGAAAGTTTGGAAAGCGAAAGAACATATGCTCGTTCTTGGAATGTTAAATTTCCAACTACCGCATTTCGTAGTGCGTTAAAGGAAATCCCGGAAAGCAGTAGAACATAAGATCATTCTTGGAAACGTTGAGTTTTCGACTTCCCTATTCCGCAGTATGAAAAAGGAAGTGCGGAAAGGAAAGTCTGAAAAGTGGAAGAACATATGCTCGTTCTTGGAAACGTTGAGTTTCCAATTTCTGCATTTGCAGTGCAGAAAGGAAAGACCGGAAAGCGGAAGAACATATGCTCGTTCTTGGAAAAGTTGAGTTTCCAACTTTCACATTCTGCCCTGCAGGAAAGACAAGTGTGGAAAGACAACAGCAGAAGGATTGTTGCGGGAATGGAAAGGCGAAAAGGAAAAAATCCGAAAAACTGGAAAGTTGAGTTTCTGGTTTCCACCTTTCGAAGTGCGGAATGATAATGATGGAAGGACCATTACAGGAGCATAAAGGCGAAAAGGAAAAAGTCCAAAAAACTGGAAAGTTAAGTTTCCGGTTTCTGCCTTCCGCAGTGCGAAAAGCAGTGTGTGGAAAGATTAGTTCAAAAAATGGGAGGTGA
Source organism: Pseudotsuga menziesii (assembly GCA_001517045.1). Taxonomy (NCBI): domain Eukaryota; kingdom Viridiplantae; phylum Streptophyta; class Pinopsida; order Pinales; family Pinaceae; genus Pseudotsuga; species Pseudotsuga menziesii. The sequence goes on along the minus strand of LPNX010524663.1, from coordinate 57,683 downwards.
ACAATTGTAAATGCAGCGCCTGAGTTTTTTGAGAACACACATTCCACATCCCAATATCCAGAAGATAAACAGTCACGAAGAAATCCGAAGGAGATCAATGGTGTGGAACGGTTGAGGTAGAAAGTAAAGTGCAAAAAGTCACAACTCGAGATCGGATGATGGAAATTAGAGCTGAACGAAGATCAATGGATACAAGAGATTTTGTTGATCAACATGTAGATGATTTAACCATCGGGATGGAAGCAAAATTGTAAAAATGATATAAGTTTGATTTGTTCTCCACCGTTGATTGAGGTGCTTAAGAGATACAACGCCTAAGAATGATTTCGCCCGTTAGAATAACCAGGTGTTTAATTAAGAGACTGTATGCAAAATTATTGTGGAATCCAGGTTTGTGATAACCAGATCAGAATTCCTAATATGCGGATTCGCAATGGTGAAGATGTGTGTCCGCAATGATGAAGATTTGTGTCTACAATGGTGAAGAGGTGCGTCCAAAAATTGTGAAGAGAGGTGTCCGCAGAAAACGTGAGGGTATTTATTGACAGAGTGTTGAAGAAATTAATTGTCTTTGTGTTTACAAATAACGGACTCCAATTAGTGAATAATTGATTGATAAAGATCAGTATATGGTAGCAGGGTGGTGCTAGGGAAGGCAACAAGCTTGTAGGGGATTGTAGTCTCCTTCCAGTGGTAGCCGGTAAATAGGGTGTCGTAGCAGCCTTTAAGTAGTTGCTGATAAACCAGGGGGGTCTTAGCCTCCTTTCAATAGTAGCTGATGAACCAGGGGATCATATCCTCCTTTCAGTAGTATCTGATAAACCAGAGGGTCATATCCTCTTTCCAATAGTTGTTGGTAAATAGGGTGTGATACCATCCTCATCTGTAGCAGTAGGAAAAACTATTTGTAAATAACAATTTTGTAGTAATATGAAGTATTAGTGGTTTAACCATTTGGGCTTCCACGATAAATTTATGTTCTATGTGTTTTTGTTGATTCTTTGTTTTAATAGGTAAATAATAAATGTGGATTTAAATTGTAAAAAGTTACAATATTGATTCACCCCCCCACCCCTCTCAGTATTGTCTAGTATTTCAACAATTGGTATCAAAGCGGGTTCCTTCATCCCATTTTAACCACTGGAAGGTAAGATCCTATTTAAAACAACTATGGATCAACAAGAAGGTTTAGCCACCAACAAACCTCCATTTATCACAAGAGAAAATTATTCTTACTAGAGTGTTAGAATCAAGAACCATCTAATGTCCCTTGGATGGAAGGTTTGAGATGCAACTGTAAAGGAGTATAAAATAGGTGAGCAAGCACCCACAGACAATATAAAACTAGCCCAATATGAAGGTAATTCCAAATCCCTATATGCAATCCTGAGTGGGTTGACAAATTCTGTATTTACAAAAGTTATGAGATGCAAGACTGCAAAAGAAGCCTAGGATAAGTTAAATATTATCTATGAAGGAGAATATAAGGTCAAGGAATACAAGATTCAGACATATAGAGGGTAGTTTGAGACCCTAATTATGAAGGAAGATGAAAACATTAGAGAGTACCTTCTAAGGGTAAATGAAGTTGTAAATGTTATTAGAGGTCTTGGAGAAAAATTAAAATAAAGAAAAGTGGTGAGTAAGGTACTAAGAACATTACCAATGAAGTATGACTTAAAAGTGTCCACTTTAGAAGAACGGGATGATCTTAATGATGTGACAGTAGATGAACTACATGCAATCCTCACTGTGTATGAGATGAGAACTGGACTAAATGAAATCTCAAGGAAAGAAGCATCATATATAGCCTCATCCAAAAATAAAAAAGAGAACCTAGATGATGAAGCTCTTTTTATTAAAAAACTTGAGAAGTGCAATTGCAAATATAAAGGAAAGATACCACTAAAATGTTTTAACTGTGGGAGAATTGGACATTTTTCCAATAAGTATCTTTACCGAAAACAAAAGGATAGTGATAATGAAGAACCCTGCTGTCATAAGGATAAAATCATTGGTAAGAATAAGTATAAGAAAAAATAGAAGAACTTATATTCCAAAGAAGATAGTGATGATGAAAGTGAAGATGCATAAATCCTATTTATAGGAACAACAAATTCAGATGAGGAATCAGAAGTGGACATAGAAAATTAATACAAGGTTGTTGTTGATGAAATTAAAAAGAGTAGGAAAATTAAACAGAGTTTTGAAAGAGAAGCTGTTAAAGTACCAAGGAGAAAAAAAGCAAAATATTATGGACTTGAAGGACCAGCTTCAAGAGGCCAAGAAAACTGAAGAGGATCTAGTAGTTCTCCTCAGGGAGAAAATCCAAGACTCTAAGAAACTTGAAAAGCAAATTATCCAACTTAGAAAATGGGTTAATGAAAAATGTATCAAATCAAAGTTTGAGAACAACTCAAGGATCCTAAATGATATCTTAAGTAGTCAAATATCATCATATGTTAAAACTGGTCTAGGATATGACAAAGAAAAGGAGCTAGAATATCTCTGTGTCTTAAACCAAGGTGGAAATCAAAGAAGTTATGATGCACTAAAAAATCCTGTTAAAAGGGAAGAAAGCAAGAAATATGTCTCATCCTTCTCTGACAAAAACAAAGTAAATGAGGTATCTAAGAGACCAAAGATAAACAAATATCAACAGATCTTTTTGGGTCACTGTTACTCCTATAATAATTTTTGTCATAAAGCCATGAACTGAAGAGCCTATCGAAATAATTATGAACATAAAAAAGGATATATCTGGTAAACGAAAAGGAAGAAATCATAACCATTTTGGACCTCTTCAAAGATATGACATAAAGTGTTACAAATGTAATAAATTTGGACATATGGCCAGAGAATGTAAACTAAGAATGTTTCAATAGGAGCTTAGAAACAATGGAAGAATATGGAATGTGTGAAGCAAAAATCCAAAAGATTCCTTAATCATAAAGGGAAATTCTATGGCTACTATCATTGTTGTCATGAATTCGGTCACAAGGCTGCTAGCTGCTGAACCAAGGGAAAAGACCAAACTTTAAAAAGGAAACAAGACACTAACATAGAAGATAATAAAGGACAAGTAAGTAGAATACCTCATGATAATATTTGGAAGAAAAAGACAGATTGTGAACACTCCAAATATATGGAAGAAATAAGGATTTCAAACATCTGTGAGGTCTCCGAAGATGATGATGAGCATAATAGTGCCATAAATAAGGATGACATCCATTATGAGGAAAAGCAAGATGTAGATATAAAATAATAGACCAATGAATATGAAGATAAAGGTGATGGGGACGGATTTAGTTATGATTGCAGGATTATTTTCTAAGATTCTCTCATGATTTAAAGAGAACCCTAAAAATAACATTAAGGGGGATCATATACTCAAGGGAGGTATAGAAGAAGAGGCACAATCTCAGGGGGAGATATGATGATAGGGAGAGTTGCCAGAAAGAAGAAAGATAGGAAATCCACAATGGCATAATAGGTTATCCATTTTCATTTTTGTCAAAGGGGGAGAAAGTTTAGATATTTCCATCAATGAAAAAGGGGGAGATTGTTGAGAATATAGTTGTCATTGATGTCAAAGGTGTACATGAATGAAAAATGAATAACTAGTAGATATGGTAGTAGGATAAGTTCAGCAATAACAAAGGAGAAGGTTGAAGTTATGAGTCTTTATGGCTGAGATAGCAAGACCAGAGAAACCATGTAATGAACTGAAGTAGTCCATGTAATGGAGTGGAGAATGCAGAAACTATGTGTTAGACAATTGAAGAACATAGAAACTATATCTGCGAGAGTGTTTATAAAATATTTAAAATCAGCAGCATGAAATTCTATGTGTGCATCTTCATAACTGCTAGAAACAGTCGTAGAGGATTTTCGCAAAGAAATCATGCAGATCCACAAAGTTATGGTTAGATCCGCAATATATCTACGATTGTAGGAGGTTTTTGCAAAAAAAAGAGTGTGGAAAAAATCTGATCAAGAGATCAATGGTTGTGGTTAAATCCGCGAGGAAATCTACGGTGGTGGATGATTTTCACACATGGTAAAGTAAAGGTCCACAATTGACATTAGCTCTTAGATCAATGGTCACAATTGAACCATGCAAAAGAAATCAACGGTTCAGATAGAAAGCGGAAGGAGAAAAGCAGATAATCACAGAAAAAAAATGTGGGAAAAGTTGAGCTCTCGACTTCTGCGTTCCGCAATCCAAAAAAGGAAGTGCGGAAAGGTGAGTGTGAGTGCAGAACCGTGAAAATAAAAAAGTTGAAGTTTTGGAAACATTCAGTTTCCTACTTCCACATTCCACAGTGCGGGAACAAAAGTGCTGGTGCGGAACCGCAAAAATAAAAAGGTTGAAATTTTGGAAACATTGAGTTTCTGACTTCCACATTCTGCAGTTTGAAAAGGTCAGTGCAGGTGTGGAACCGTAGAAATCGAAAGGTTGAAGTCTACAAAGTTCAGTTTCTGATTTTTGCATTCCGTAGCGCGGAAAAGGAAGTGTGGAAAGGAAAGTCCAGAAAGAGAAAGAAGGTATGCTCATTCTTGGAAAGGTTGAGTTTCTGACTTCCACATTCCAGAGTGTGAAAAATGAAGTGTGGAAAGTAAAGCCCGAAAAGTGGAAGAACATATGCTCATTCTTGGAAACATTGAGTTTCTAACTTCTGCACTCTGCAGTGTAGAAAAGAAAGTGCGAAAAGGAAAGTCTGAAAAGAGGAAGAATATATGCCTGTTCTTGGAAACATTGAGTTTATGATTTTCGCATTCTGGAGTGCAGAAAAGGAAGTGTGGAAAGAAAATAATGGAAAGAGGAAGAACATATGCTCATTCTTGGAAACATTGAGTTTTCAACTTCGTCATTCTTCCAAGTGGAAAACAGAAGTGTGGAAATACAAGGACGGAAGGACTGTTGTGGGAGTGGAAAGGCGGAAAGGAAAAAGTTTGAAAAACTGGAAAGTTGAGTTTTTGGTTTCTGCCTTCAGAAGTGCGGAATGATAATGGTGGAAGGACTATTGTAGGAGCAAAAAGGAGAAAAGGAAAAATTCTAAAAAGATGGAAAGTTGAGTTTCCGGTTTCCTCCTTTTGCAATGCGGAAAGGAGTGTGCGGAAATATTATTTCGGAAAATGGGAGGTAGAGAATTGTAAAAGCAACACCTAAGTTTTTTGAGAACCTGCATTCTGCATCCCGCAATCTATAAGATCAACGGTCATGAAGAAACCCAAAGGGGATTAACGGTGTAGAACAGTTGAGGAGGAAAGCAAAAGTCACAACTCAAGATCAGATGTTGGAAACTAGAGGTGAATTAAGATCAACGGCTACAAGATATTTCGCTAATCAACATGTAGGTGATTTAACCATCAGTATGGAAGCAAAATTGTAAAAATTATTTAAGTTTGGTTTGTTCTCCACCGTTGATTGAGGTGCTTAATTAATAGATCCAATGCTTAAGAATGATTTCTCCTGTTATAATAGCTAGGTGTTTAACCAAGAGATTATATGTGAAATTATTGTGGAATCCAGGTTTGTGCTAACCAGATTAGAATTCCTACTAAATATTAGTATAGGGTGGCAGGGTGATGTTACGGTAGGCAACAAGCCTGCAAGGGGTTGTATCCTCCTTCCAGTGGTAGTTGGTAAATAGGGTGTCGTAGCATTCTTTCAGTAGTAGATGATAAACCAGGAGGTCATAGCCTCCTTTCAGTAGTAGCTAATAAACCAGCGTGTCGTAGCCTCCTTTCAGTAGTAGCTGATAAAATAGGGGGTCATAGCCTCCTTCCAGTAGTTGCCGGTAAATAGGGTGTGATAACATCCTTGTCTGTAGCAACAAGCAAAACTATTTGTAAATAACAATTTTGCAGTAACAGGAAGTATTGGTGGTTTACCCAATTGGACTTCCATGATAAATTTGTGTTATGTGTGTTTTAATAAGTAAATAATAAATCTGGTTTTAAATTGTTAAACGTTACAATACTGACTGACCCTCCCCCCCTCAGTATTGTCTAGTATTTCAACAAACATCGTCCTCGGTGTTATTATCTCTTTGTCATTTTATTCTTTCATTATTTCACTTTGAAAAGAAATGGACTAAGGTGCTTCCATTGCACCTTTACTTGTCCGATGGTACAGTTCCAGAGTAAAAGTTATCTTATGTTGAGAATATGTTCTGGTTCCACTTGAAATTCTCTTTCAAGTTCCACATATATAACGTTACAGTCAATCACATGTGTAGCAACATGAATGTATTTATTTAAAATTAAAACATGGAAAACATTATGTAGTTTTTATTGTAGGTGGTAATGCTAATTGATATGCCATCGGTCCAATTTTTGCTAAAATTTCAAATGGTCCACAATACCTGGGCACCAATTTTGAGTATTTTCCAAACCTCAAGGAACATTTTATGTGTTTTACCTTTACATAAACATGATCTCCTACCTGGAACTCACGTGGAGATATTTTTAAGTCGGCATAACTTTTCTTCCTACCTTGGGAAACCTTGAAATTATGCTATACTTGTTGCATGATTAGTTCCATGTCTTTCAATATTTTAGGTCATAACATTATTCTGTCGATGGGATTGCTCCAAGAAATTGGAGTATTACAATTTTTTCCATATAGTATCTCAAATGGACTTAATCCAGTTGAAGCTTGAAAATGATTGTTATATGCAAATTCTACCAGATGTAAGTAATCTTTCCACTTACCTAGCTTATTCATTATGTACATTCTAAAAATTTCTTCCAAAACCTGATTTACCCATTTTGTTTTTCTGTCAATTTGAGGATGATATGCGGTGCTACAATTTAATTGCATGCATAAACCTTTAAATAAATCCTTCCAAAAATTTCCCGTAAGTTTTGCATCTCTGTCCAAAATTACTATTTTAGGTACACCATGCAATCTAAAAATTTCATTCATAAAAATATGAGCAATATTAATAGCCTTATATGTATATTTTACTAGAATAAAGTGGGATTCCTTACTCATTTTATCTACCACAACCATGATTGAGTCACTTTTCTTAACATTTTTAGGTAACCCAGCAATGAAATCAATACTGATAATTTCTCATTTCCATTCCAGAATCGGTAATGGTTGTAACAATCCAGTTGGATGCTATTGACATTCAATACATCATGCTAAATATTCTTCTACTTCTTTTTTCATTTTAGGACAAAATAAATCATTCCTTATCATGGTAATCATTTTCTGATATCGAGGATGTCTTGAATAAGGTATTTTATGTAATTCATCCATAAAAATTAATTTATTATCTTCTGAATTAGATATATATAATGTGATTTTGTGTAGCAATAACTCCTTTTTATTCAGACTAAAATATGCTTTTACTCAATTTACTTCATTTTCTGTAGTCTTCTCTTTAAATTTCTAATAATCTTTATCAATTTTTTCTGCACTTTTAATTGTATCCTCTAAATTTCTTTGATACATGCTTCCCGCTTTTGCATACATCAAATTTGCATGATGAATTAGAGCATCTTCCACTTTATTCTCTTTTCCTTTTATATGTTTTATTTCAAAGTCAAATTCGCTTAAAAATGATAACCATCTAGCTTGTCTAGCGTTAAGATTATGCTGATCGAATAAGTATTTTTAAGGTTATATTATAATACATTAATAAATATCTTCTTCCTATGAGATTGTGTCGCCAAATTTGAAGCGCATGGATGATAGCAGCTAATTCTAAATTATGAGTAGCATAATTCTTCTCGTTTTCCTTTATATTTCTAGACTCATATGCTATAACATAATTTTCTTGAATTAGTACTCCACCTAGAACTTCTTTGCATGAGTCCGTACATACAACAAAATCTTTAAGTGGATCAAATTTTTTTAGAATAGGAGTTGTTGTTAATAAGTGTTTTAATTTATTAAAACTTTCTTCACATTTTTGTTCCAATCAAATTTCTTACCTTTCTTACGGTAATGAAGTTATAGGATATGCTATCTTAAAAAATCCTTTAATGAATATATGGTAATAGTTAGTAAGCCCTATAAATGATCTTATATTAGTTACGTTCTTGGAAACATTCCATTCAGTGATAGCTTTAATTTTATCAGGATCTATTGATATCCCATCCTTACACACCACATGTCCTAGATATTGAATTTTGTCCTTGAAAAGGTCACACTTTCTAAGTTTGGCAAACAATTGTTGTTCTCTTAACACTTGAAGGGTTATTTTTAGGTGTTCTTCATGCTCTTGCTTATTTTTAAAAAAGATTAATATGTCATCGATAAATACAACTACAAATGTATCTAAATATTTACTAAATATATTGTTCATTAAACACATAAAAGATGTGGGGGAATTTGTTAACCTAAAGGGCATTACGACAAACTCATAATCACCGTATTGGGTTCTAAAAGTAGTCTTAAAGATATCCTCATCCTTAATCCGTACTTGATGATTTATAGACTTCAAGTCTATTTTTGAAAATATTGTTTCTCCTCGAAATTGATCAAATGATCGTCAATACAGGGCATATGATATTGATTTTTAATTTTCATTTTATTTAGCTGTCTATAATCTATACATAACCTTAACATGCCATCTTTTTTATTTATAAACAAAACCGATGCTTCCCAAGGGGAAACAATGGGTCAAATGTATTTTTTTATCGATTAATTCATATATTTGTGATTTTAATTCAGTGAGTTCTATTATATTCATCTGATAGGGAGCCTTTGATGATGGTACTGCCCCTTGTATCGAATCAACTGTAAAATCTATATCTCTTTTGGGGGGTAGTCCAAGAATCTCTTCTGAAAATATATCTTTAAAGTATTTTCAAATTGGTATGTCTTCTACATTAAGTTGATTATTTTTCTCTTCATCGTCCATTATGTAAATTGTAAAAACTTTTCAACCTTTGAGAACAAACCTTTCCATTTGTAAGGATGAGATTTCTCTTATGGTAACTTTCCTGGGAAAGCCTTTAACAACAATGATATTACCTTTATCATCCAAACATGAGAATACTTTGTGATAACAATTTAAAATAACTCTATGTTTCTCTAACCAATCTATTCCTATCAGTGAATCATAAGATCCTAGAGGTAAAATATTTAAATCATTACGTGTTTAAAAAAATTTCATAATAAAATACATTTTTTCATGAAGCTAGTTACTTTTTTCTTTCTTCCTGAAGAAAGTTGAACTAACCAATACTTTTCAAATTTATCTTTTTGTAACATGTACATAATTTAAACTTGCACCTCGATCAGTCAATATAGAAATTGGTTTATCTTTTAACATACCTTCGATTTTGACCATCGATGTTTGATGATCTGCTTGGATGTTCTCCAATGTTGGACTAATTTTGGGCATGCTCCTTTATATATCTTCCACTGTAGTAGATTCTTGAATTGTATGCACTTTATTAAGATCTTTCATGCTTATAGAACAATATTTAAAGTAATGTGGTTCACTGCATTCCCAACATTTTAAGGGTTTCCTTTGTGTATTATTTTTATTAAAAGAAGTCATAATTTCCTTTCTTTTATTGTCGTAGGATTCTGATGTTTATCATTTTTTAAATTATTCCCTTGGTATCCTCTAATTATTTCCAAAATTCTTATAAAACTTAGTACATTTCTTTTTCTCTTCAAAATTTTCACGTCTTTTATTTTTTCCAATTAGGTATGTTCTCTCGTTTGTTTTTATTTTGATCACAATAGAAATTTGATTTTCTCTTGGCCTCTTCCATATTTTTCCTATTGCCATATTCGATTCTCTCTTTAAACATACAAGGTAAACAACAAAGGAAATGTTGTTTTTTTTATTTTTCATGAATAATGTAAGGTACATAACATACTAAATTTAAATATTTGTTGCAAAGTTCCTTCATAGTCATTGCACCTAATCCTAATTCATAGAATTCTTTATCTTTTTCCTCGTAATATTGTTGCGATAGATATTTTCTTTTAAAAATTTCTTAGAAAGTTACATAACATTCTTTAATGCTTTTTACTTTTTTTTACATCTTGCCACCAGATATCAACCTTTCCTGTCAAATTATCAATTTCTATTTGCACTTTTAGTTCATGAGAATAATTATAGATTTGGAAGTACTTTTTCATCCCAAATAGCCAAGCTTGTGCTTCTTCTCCTTTTTCGATTTCTCTTTTGAACATAGGAGGTCTAATCTTTTTAAACTCATTGGTAATCTCTTCATGTGGTTTTCATTTATTTTTCTACTTATTACTATCACTACTTTTACTAGAATCTTTATATTTTTCTTTACTATGTTTAGCTGATTCTTCACTTGAAGATGCAGTGTCATGATTAGAAAATTCTAGTTTTCTTACCTTACATTTATAAGGTGCGGTTCTTGCCATATTTAATTTGGTTCTTTTATTCTTTTCTTCTTCATTACTATGTATTTTATTTAGCAGAACATTAATTAATTCTTCCTTTTCTTCTAAAACGTGTTCATTATCTTCCTTAACTCATTTCAATTCTGCCTTTAAATATTTTACTAATTGTAGGGGTTCAGATGGTTTATAATTCCTACTTTCATTCATATTCACCCAGATTTATCCATCTCTAATACTACCTTCATCATTGTTTTCTATATCTTTAGGATGTGATTCTCCTTTAGCAAACTTTTCCACATTTGCCATCATTCCTGCAAAATCAAGGTTATTCTTTTTTTCCTCTTTGCAAAGAGAGTCAAACAATAACAATAGAATTAGTTTTCGGGTTTATATTAGTTTGAGTGTTGGGATTTTCAGGCCAAGTTTTGTAACTGTGCTCTTAAACTATTCTGCCACAAACCCATAAATTACCTCATAAAAAAATATTTTTATAATTTATATACTTATTTGTCACAAAGTGTTTTCGTAGTCGTAAGATCATTTTTACTTTTTTGCATGGATAAATTGAAATGGACTTCTTACTTCTATGATGACAGGTATTTTTATCCTCCTGACATTTACTTCGACTATGTCAAATCGAAAACACTACTCTTGCCAAGGTGGCGTGTTAAAGTTTTAAAGAAAATAAGTATTTGGTTTGATTTACCTATGACTGAATCCTAGGGTTTGGAATTTAGTCCTAATCATGCTTTCTAGACATATGCTTTGACTTATGTATTATATTCAAGTTTTATTCCTACTTAGATAAGATGCTAGCATAAGGGGGGTACAAGCCTCAAGGGTTTTACATGTAATGTGGAGAAGATATAATACAAGGAATACTTAATATTTAAACATTATACCAAGGCTTGCCTTATGGCCTCATGGGATTTACAAGGTGGAGGCCATATCACAATTAAGGAGGGTTTTAAATGAGGTTTTAAGGTTGTGATAGCCATGTCCTTCAAGTTGATAGCGAAACCAGGCATAGTTAATGAATTGGATGCCTCGCATACGTTTTGTGGGGAGAAAATATATTGGCCCTCCATTTTTATGTATCTAAATATTTATGAGAAATTATTTTAATATTAAATGTAATAATAGTTAAGATGAAACGTAGGTTCACACCATTTCATTGAAATGATGTGTTTTGACCTATAAAAGGTCTTCTCACTTATTGTAAAATATCTTCATTCAATAATTATTTTCATTGTGGTTAATTTTGAAACATGTGGAATTAGTATTTTCTGCTTCAAGTGGTATCAGAGACATGTTCAACTCCTCAGCACCTTCCGCAAAACCATTCTTCCCCACCTCTCACTTTCTCCACATTTTGCTTCATCCCTCTGCACTCATCGTCCACCGCTGCACTCTCCCATCCGCCTTCCACCATTGCCAACTACTCCACTATGGCATGTTGTCCTCCTCTACGCATTCCCTCCACCCACTTGCACATCCTCAATGCCATCATCCCAACTCCACCCTCCCTCCTCTCCACTCCTTGTTGATCCCTCCTCCACTAGCTACCCCCCCACCTCACGCCTTCCCCTCCCACCTTCACTTTCCCAAATAGCCGGCGAC
>LPNX010524663.1:20832-45542 GCA_001517045.1 Pseudotsuga menziesii | reverse complement strand
TATATATATTATCATATCTAAAGAACGAATCAAGAAGATGTCCAATTGCATGTTTGGTAAAGAAGAAATAATAAGAAGTAAGCTATCTAGGTCACGTAATATCTAAAGAAGGAGTCAAAGTAGATCCAGAAAAAGCAAAATCAATCACAGACTGGCCCAAACCTACTAACATCTCCAAGTTAAGGGGATTCCTTGGGCTAACTGGATACTTTAGAATATTCATCCAAAATTATGTGCACATAACTGCACCTTTATCCAACCTTCTAAAAAAAATGCATTCCAATGGAGTGAACAAGCGGGAAAATTATTTTGAATCCTTGGAAGGATTTATGTCCTTCACACCTGTACTAGCTACCTCAGACTTTTCTAAACCATTTGTGATATAATGTGATGCTTTAGGTTATGGTTTGGGAGCAGTACTAATGCAAGATGAACACCCGATAGCTTTTGAGAGAAGGAAATTAAACAAGCGCGAACAATTGAACTCTACATACGATAAAGAAATGTTGGAAATTATGCAAGAGTTAGAAAAGTGGCAACAATACCTCCTACGGAGAAAATTCATGATCCAATGGAACACAATAGTATTCAATACTTACTTCAATAGAAAACATTATCCACAGAACAACATAAGTGGATAAAAAAAATCGTTGCTTTTGAAATGGAAATAATACAAAAAAGGGAAAGGAAAATGTAGTTGCAGATGCACTCTCTAGAAAATATGAGTATATTACCTCTTACTCCATCTTTGTCACAATTCCAGAATGTCTAGATGAAATACGAATAGAATATGCCAAGGACCCATAAAAAAGAACTATAATTGACAATTCGAACCTATTAATTTGTCACACTGGTCTAGGAACTGAAAACACGAACTCACAAAGAATACAGACAAATATGCATAAAATTGGCAAAATGGTGTTGCAATGGGAGTAGCAGCTCTGTATAATCAATGAATAATGAATAATACAATACAATGATCATGCAAGGTGCAAGAATGCCAAGACAATTCGAATTCCCAAGGAGGTCATTCAAATTGAATGAGTGGGTGTAGCTTAACTAATTGTAAGCCACAGTAAACACACTAGTTAACCAACTGATCAAGTGTCGATTGACTCAACAGATTCCTAACTGAAGACGGAGTGCAATGAATGACTGAGTCTAACTGAAGGTAGCTCAGAAACATGTCACTGCATGCCAACCAACAAGTGGTAGTGCATCATTAACTCCAATGCACCTCGATTAGGTTAACTGAAGTCAAACTAGCCATCAGAGGTGGTTGGAGGCGCCCCTGTTGACTCCAGTTCATTAAATATTAATAAAATAATCAATATAATGAATGGAGGTTCCTTCACCACTTAGCTTAACTGATTGTAACCAGTAGTTAGCAATTAGGTGCATTTATGACACTCAGATCACTCACGGAGTGCTCTAGTTGGCCTCCGCAAATGAAGGAGAAGGCTTATTTGGCCTCCTTGACTAAAGGTAGGCATGGGTGTGCTCATGTTGATGTCATATAGTGCTGCTCTGATGCCAATTAAGTCAATAAAACTTATGATAGTGGTTTAACAAGGCCAAATTGACCAAATTAAGTGTGCATGGTGGGTAAATGTCTCCAACACCCCCCCTTAAGCTATATTCAGGAGAAGTAGAAACATAAAGTGTATGAAATTCTAGGGCCCAAAAAATTAAGGCCATAGGTCACCCTATACAATAATGTAACTCAAAAAATACTCAAAAATAAATCTAAGTGAGGAAAAGAAGGAAACCCCCCCCTCAAGTTGAACACTGGAAGTAGTCTGATCACCCTGATGAACTCACCCCCAACAATGAATGATTGCAAGTGAACTTCTTTTCTGAAAATATCTTAGTGAAGATGTCTACAATCTGCTCATCAGTCGGGCAGTATTGCAGAATGATGGTCTTGTCATGCACTAATTCCCTGATATAGTGCATGTGTATCTCTACATGCTTGGTCCTCTGCATAGTAACTGGATCTGTGGATATCTTAATAGAACTTTTATTTTCACAAAAGAGGGTAGTGGACAAAGTACTACCAAGATCCAACTCTGAAAGAATTCCTTGCAACCAAATAGCTTGGATGCAAGCATTGATCGCTCCTCGGTACTTGGCCTCTGCTGAAGACAATTCTATGGCAGCCTGATTTTTGCTAGACCAGAAAATTGGGCCACTAGAAAACATGAATACATATCTAGAAGTAGACTTCTGATCAATAGAATCACCCACCCAATCGGAATCTATGTAACCAACCAGCTCTAGCTCGGAGTCTGCAACATAGTGAATGCCGTAGGTCTTGGTTCCCTGAATATATTGGAGGATCCTCTTGGCTGCCTTCCAATGAATATCATGAGGCTGCTACATGTATATTGACACAACATTCACAACATAGTAGATATCAGGCCAAGAATGAGTCAAGTAGAGTAAGCTACCTATCAGCTATCGATAAATAGTGCAGTCCATGGGAGGTGTGCTTTTTCCTTCTTCAAGTCTGATCCCTGAAAGGAAAGGGAATGGAGAAGCCTTACATTCATCCATGTTAAACTTGAATAATAGTTCTGATATGTATTTGGACTGAGTGACCATTATCCCATCAAAAAATTTCTCAATTTCGAGCCCCAGAAATTGCTTCAAGAGCCCCAAATTACTCATTTCAAATGCATTGTGGAGAGCAGTTTTGATGACTGAAATAGAAGTAACTGTGCTACCTATAATCAGTAAGACATAAAAATATACAACAACAATAATCAAATGACCATCAAACTTCTATATATACACATTTGGATTTGATTTACACCTTTGGAATTTTTGCGAGAGAAGGAAGGCATCCATCTTGGAATACCACTCTCTTGGGGCCTGTTTTAACCTGTATAGTGACTTCTTTTGCTTGCAAACCAAATATGGATCAGAAATGTAGCCTTCAGGATACTTCATGTATATCTCCTCATAAATATATCCATGCAAAAAGGTAGACTTAACATCCATATGATGCACTTCCTAGTGCTCAGATGCAGAAATTGCCAAAACTAGGTGGATGGAGTCCATTTTTGCAACCAGTGCAAAAGTCTCATGGTAGTCCACAACTTTAGGAGAAACCTTTTGCTACTAGCCTTGCCTTATATTCTGAAACACCCACTTTCATTGAACCAATTTCCTCCCTGGAGGAAGATAAACTAGCTCCCAAGTGGTGTTATTCTGAAGAGAATTCATCTCTTCATCCATGGCAACTTGCCATCTTGGATCTTTTCGAGCATGGTAGTAAGACTTAGGGTTTGAACTTATTATGAAATAAAAATATTTGGATAGCAAATAATCAAGACAAGAGAGCACAATACCTGCTCTTTGGAAATTAGAACGGGTTCTCCTTAGATCATCCGGATTTCCAATGTTATCTCTTGCGGAGGAGAGTGTTGTTACGGAGAGAAATTCCTATGGCTTGGGGTACCGCAACAGACAACTTGACTCCAGAAATCAATATTTTCCAATATGCAATAGAAATCAAATGTCTAACACTAAAGAATCAGACCCCGTACCTTATTTCAGACAGTTGAGATAGATGCCTGTTGAGCTTTCCAACTTCAGCTTGAATTGATAAATTACTTCCTCAACAACAAGTAAACAATACAAGCATTCTACATATCATGGTGTTAGATCTATTTTATCATATATAATCAATAATTTATAAGCATTTGACATAATCCCATGGATAAAATATTCATTCAAATACACATTATTGGACAGGAAAAGATATTTCTATTAATATAAATCAGAGATTACAATAGATACAACCTCTGACGGCACATCTGCGAACCGGAGAAACTGAATCCCCCACTTGGGCCTCCACCATGTCAATCCTCGATCTCTCGATAGAAAGCTCACGAGTAAAAGACAAGCTTGGGAAGAACACAAAAGTGCTCTAAGGGATAAAGTGATGCAGACTCAAGCATAATTTCCGGAAACAATGGACTATAGTTTATTTGCTCTCAATTCTCTCATATGCCTTCAATGTATCATAGAGTTCCTTATATAGCTTTTCAAAGGGGTAATGAAAGGTCAAATCCGAGTGATCTCAAGGCATAGGGAAGGCCAGGAGTCAAGTGAGTCGGATCCATGTCAAGGAAAACTCCAAAAGGATTTGGATTTTGTACACATCCTGATGTGCACGGTTTTAGTGGTCAAACCCACGTATATACACGATTAAGGGTTTAAAAGTCGCGTATATCATTTTTCACATGTTTTTAAGGATGATCAAGGAAACATCAAAGGACAAAAAATGGTCCAAGGGGTCTAAGGAGTCTGCAGTGGGACAGGGGAAGGCCATACAAAGTGTGATTCACCTGGAGTGGTAAAATCAACTATAACAGATGCCCCCTAATGTGTGAGGTCAGAGGGGTCATACGATGGCCGAAATACATTATAAGTCCATCCCAGAAGTGGAGTGATGAAGGATCCCAAATGGAGGACCAGCCACCCAATTAGCATAGTACAATGATACAACTCTGCACATAACTGTGAATACATATAGCAGTCTCGGATACATAAGAGTACAATAGCCATGAATAGGCATGATACAAGATATCACATAAGTGGTCATCGCCACGTACAATATACATAGATCAGAATATCCATGATGAAGATATACAAAGGATCATGATCTCCATAATGGCTGAAGATATATAACAGATCAATATCTCCATAATGGCTGGAAATGTCTGACATATACTGGAATCAAGTCACGAGAGCTGAAATCTCATGAACAATGGCACGATCAAGGAGGTAGCATATAAGAGATGCCACCGATCTGGAAATTCTTCTACACAAGTACATGTCCTACTATTTGAATAGAGGTGTCGAGGTCGAACATAGTAGTCCATCATCTGATTACCAATCATTAATGTTTACCGTTAACAGACGCGAGATCACCCACCGATAATGAAAATGGGAATCAAGGTACTAGAGTGGAAACTAACAAGTGTGAATAAATGTGTTGAGGTCGAACACTTGAGAGGATCCATCGATCAGGGGACATTAATGTATTCCCAAAAGACTGTCGATGGCGAGAGAACCTGCCACTGATGACTGCAAGTCTTAAGGCACTCAAAATGACTCTAGATTCCAATCCCAGAATAAATGATCTGAAGTCGATGGGATGAAATCCCCTGGAAGGAGGGCATTAAGGAATCCCCCATCATGCAACACAAGGTAGTCAGCAAAGCTGTATAATGTGGAAGGACTCGATCATAAGGTGCATGAACCAGTAACTGTACAGAGAATGGTCGACATGCAAAGTCTAGATAACGGAGGAATGGCCGACTCAGGCTTTAACTTCCTTCAAACAAGAGAATAACGGTGTATGGTGGTTGAATAGAGGTAGCATAGACTCGATATACAAACTGGGACATCTCTGCGACACAGGAGGCATCGACAGAGGCTCCATAGGGACTAGAAGCTTAACCAGTCGGTGGAGATCAACTCAGATAAACGAGTACAACTCCTCAAGTCAAACTATAACCCAACCAATGGATGTGATATACAGTGCTCTGTTCAAAGGCGACACGACTTGACAACTTCCAAAGATAACATCTTTCCTTGTCCGACTTTTTGGTTTTTTGATTTTTTTGGACTTTTTCAGTTATTTAAAAAGCTTGAAAAAGAATAAAATTGCTTTATAGTTACAGACTACGAGGAGACGAGTGTCATAAGGGAAAACAAACTAGTTCCAAGCAGTGGAACATACCTATGCTCAATGCAAGGATACATGTGTAGGATATCGACACTCGGGGGAAAATCCCCTCCCGGTAAAAAGGAAAACAAGCTACGAAGGATAAAAAATGGCTCTGCATGGTTAGACATGAGACAAGCTTGGGCTATATGGCTAAAACGCAATGTCAGGGAAGCCGACATAAAGCTCAATAAGGAAGGAAAAGCTCATGATAATGCATTCACAACTTGACATGAGGGAGTCCTGATGGAAATAGGCCAGCAAAAGATCAAGAGGAGTATGAGGCTCTTGCGAAATGTCATGGCAACACTATACAATGGACTCCCATACCCTAAAGGAGAAAATGCCAGCATGGGCACCAAATGCAAATAAGGTGCTAACTAGGGTACCCAAATAAGGCAAATCTCTACCACTCATATCATGCCACTTCTAAAACAGCAAGAAGGTTTCGCGACATAATAGAGTGGGTTCGTACCTAAGGTCGTGATGAAATGGCCATAAGGTTATGCAAAATGAAAACAGTGGTGAAACTTAACCTATATGCTAGTTTAGACATGATACCTGAGATCGGCACGAACGGGTCAATCCAATGGCTGAAACGACACTGAGAAAGTTCCTCTACATCATGAATTATGTCAAAAAAAGTCCAAAATGGTTAGAAATTGTCAAAACTATAGGAAAGGGGGTAAACATTTTCAAATATTTGAAAAGTTTCTATAAATCGTAAACAATTCAAAATATTATAAAACATTTGAAACTTTTACCCATTTGAGCTCATATTTTCCACAGCAAATTGCAGGAGATCCAGCCGGCGAATCCACTACCGTTTCTTCCAGGTATTTACCCATGCTCTTCTCTTTCATTTCAATGCAATTTTTATCAAATTCCATGGTCAATTAAGCTTTCTAGGCCAAACTAAAAAGGGCGCTGTGGCCCAGGTGGAAATCAAGGGTTTTTCCGCATATAGGGATGGATATACGTGGAAAATGCCCCCAAAGCCGCATACACATTAGAGGAAATTTGGGGTCTAAAATGGGCCTTATAAGAAAACGTGCCAAAATAAGTTTTTGTGAGTTGGAATTCAAGAACCAATAGAATTTCAATAAAAAAGTCAACCATAATGGTTGAATTGACATATTTGTCATTAAAAAAACTACTTTTTTTGTTCGTATTTTCGACATATCTCATTGTGTTTTTACACAAATTTCGATCAGGAGAGCTCGTTGGATGCGGAATCAAATTCCTTAGGAGGCCCATTTTAGACCCCAAAATTCCTCTAATGTATGCGGCTGTTTTGAAAATAGTCGCATATGAGGCCGTGCATAAGGTTTTTTCAATAATCTAATGGACAAATTTGCAATTTCTTATGCAGGATGGTCCTAGAGTGGAGAGAGCGTGAACATGGTGAGGTAGAGGAAGCAGTAAGGGACGATCTAATGGCTCAACAAGCTCTACATGCATGCGGAATCTACAAGTTTTGGTGTTTTGGTGGTTTGATGGCCAAACCAAGACTATTACAGATGCTGGTGGATTACTGGGATCCAGAATCTGAGTCCTTCTAGATAGATGGGATGTCCCTCACCATAGAGGTGGAGATCATATACTTCATTACTGGGCTTTCTAGACTAGGGGAAGTGGTGAACCTTCATTCTCGTGGTGGGCCAGGAGGTGGCCTGACTATCGATGAGTACATTGCAGTGTACTGCTATCCAGACACAGAGAAGGTGGGGAGTCAGGTACCTACCAACGCTATACAAGTGTTGGGCCTAAAGGCCATACTATTGACATTGGGCAGGATAACAGGCTTGGAATCACTCCACCAGGCCTCGCGGCCTCTGATGTTCTATGTAGTGGAGTGTATGAGACCCACGATTTATGACTGGAGCACTACACTACTGAGCAACATGAAACATCAGTTCAGTGAGTGTAAGGCAGGTAGAGTGTGGAACTTTGGGTTCAGCAGTATTTTGAGTACGTTTTTCTTCGAGTGTGTTCTAGGATTGAGCCCCAGAGTGGATGTTCCTCTTCATGGGGTTCGAGATCCGGCCCAACGGCGTTGGGAAGATGCGATGTGCAAATTGGGAGGTGGTAGGGTGGCCAACCCCTATCCAGCTGAGTTCTTTTCGTGGTGGTGACGACAGATAGTTACCATCGATGACTACCCCTATGTGGGGATAGATTTCTAGGGGGACCCGGACATGCCGCTACCACCAGAATCGGCATATGGCGATATAGGTAACGAACCTAGACCCTCTCTTTTTTAAATTTTTTGAGTTTATTTAATTTTTTTGTGTTTTCTGATTATATGGAATCAAAAAGACATATTTTTGCATGACAATACATAGTGACATCTACCATTTGTGTGTATATGTGGGACCACGTTGACCAAAAGGTTTTCCTCGTCACGAATGGAGGGGAAGAGGAGATGATATCACGGGTGTGGATGCGGAGTGGACGCTCCAGAGCATTCATACCAATTTTGTGAGACTGACACATAGGGTTCCCATGGCGGAAGTCGAGGACTTGCCTGAGGCTATGCAGCAATAGGTGGTGGGTGTACCACGTGCATGGGTGCGATTATTCCGACGGCTAGCTAGAGTCATAGTGACCTTCCATGATCACAACCGTCCTCCTCCTCCACAGGATTAGATACCTGGGAGTTTATTCATTTTGTATTACTGTGTATTATATGTTGGTGGCTCGAAAGCCCCAATTTTGTATCATGACACTATGTATTCTCACATTTTGGATGTATATATATAAAAAGTTTTATGGTGATCGGTTTATTTATTTACATGTGTAAAAATTTTGTTTGTGATGAATTTACTGTGAATGAAACAAATGCCAATCTAACACGTAGTTAGCATATGAGTCAGCAACTTGATTATTAATTCTTGGAATGTGTACGTATGTTATATTGTCAAATTGTCGTTCTAATAATCTCACATGTAAGAATCTTCTTAATAACGTCGGATCTCTAACATGGTACAAACCATTAAGCTGTGACACTAAACTCCGAATCAAGATATATCTCAAGAGAGAGAACGCCATATGAAATTGCATCCCGTAGAAGCTCAATAACGACACTATATTCAGCAACATTGTTGGAAGATGGCCGCAGACATACGCCTCCTGAAGACAGTACCTGACCCATAGGAGTATAAATCACCCAAGAAGCAGAGGCTGAGTGTTGAGTTTGATGGCTTGCACCATCCATGAATCCTATGTAGGTGGAAGATTCCATTGACATTTGCCAAAAGAAACGTAAACTAATCACAAACCCGATCACGATAAGAAAAAGACCTAACTATGCAAAACTATACAATAATATAGAATAACTAGCCTTGGCTGAAAATCATGCATAGTACTTCTTGAGATAGATCCTATTTCTAGGCTCCGCCAAGTCCATTCCTTCATAATCCACTAACTCATTAGCTCCCTTCTCTAAGACATGTTTGACCACGTAAGGACCACGCCACATGGGATTAAATTTTCCTGCGCCCAAGGGTTCTTTCGGTTGATCCCACAAAAGGACCAAGTCTCCCTCACTAAACCTCCTTGGATGGACAAACTTATCGTACTGGACCTTTACGCGACGTTTATTGACTTCTAGAGCCACCAAGGCATCCCAACGCTGCTCATCAAGTTGCTCACGGTGGACCGGACGCTCCTCTAATGGTGAAGTGTCTGGTAAGAGTTCTACAACTAGTTTCAAAGAAGGAATCTCGCATTCAACTGGAAATATCGACTCCACTCCATGTACAAGTTGATATGGAGAAAAACTTGTGGCAGTCTTAACAACGGTTCTATATGCCCACAAAGCAGGATATAACATCATGTGCCAATTATTCTTGCTTTGTGCGATGGTTCGTTGGAGAATGGATTTGAGTGATTTATTCACTGCTTCTACCTGTCCATTCGCTTGAGGGTAGTAAGAGGATGAATGCTCTTGATTGTACCCTAACTTTGATGCCAACTCTTCCATCATACGATTCTGAAAGTGCGAGCCATGGTCAGTGACAAGCTCTTTTTGGAATTCCGAACCAAATAATAATTTGGTTGAATACAAAGTGGGTGGCTGTCTCACCGTCGAATTTAACTATAGGCATAGCTTCAGCCCATTTCATGAAGTAATCAACAACCACTATAATATGATGGTGGCCCCCAGCCGAAGCTGGGTTGCAATCCATAAAATCGAGACCCCACTTAGTGAAGGGAATAACAGTGATAATGGGATGTAACGGGGCAGGTTTCGAGCGCATATTATGTGCGAACACCTGGCAAGGGTGGCACCTCTTGACCACATCTACATAATCCTTAAAGATCGATGGCCAAAAATAACCTGCTCTTAAGATAATTTGAGCTGTAGAAAGTCTAGATAAATGACCGCCACACGTCCCTCCATGGAAATCATTCAGCACTACCTCGGCCTCTTCATGAGTTAAACAACATCGTAAAATGGAATCTATCCCACGACGATACAAAGTGTTATCCACTATGAGGTAGTTCTTAGAGACGTGATGTAATCGTCGCTGTTCATCTTGTGAGAGGTGAGTAGGGGTCTTCAATGTTTGTAAATATATTATGATATCCCCATACCATGGGTCTAAGGTTGAGATTAAGAAGATGTGTTCATGAACAAACGTATCTTCACAAACCAACTCCTCACCCTCGCTCGAGAAATCTGATATAAGCTTTGCAAAAATTAAAGACTTCTTCGATTTTGCCGAAACAAATTCGAGATCGAATTCTTGCAGAATGACAATCCATTTATTATATTTTCCCCCAATCATCCTTCGAGTGAGGATGAATTGAAACGGATTGACATGGGCTACAACCAAGGTCTGGCGAAGGAGAATATAATGTCTCAACCGCTGAACCGCATGTGCAGTAGCTAAAGCAAGCTTCTCTACATGAGAATAACAAATCTCTGCATCAATAAAGTTCCAGCTCAGATAGTATATGAAATGCTCTTGGAGCTCCTCATCCTCTTGAACCAAAACCATATCAATCGTCTCTAATGATGCGGCCACATACAATAGAAAATCACGGCTATAGTCTAGGGGACTAATCATGGGGGCTGATGCTAGGGCTCACTTGAGTGCATCAAAGGACTCCTGGGCTCGCTCATCCCAACAAAAGGGGGTGTCCTTCTTCAATAGACGCATGAAGCCTCTAGTCAAATTGGCAAAGTTGACAACAAATCTTCGTAAGAAGTTTTCCATTCCTTGCAAACACTAAAGATGACGAATATTCTTCAGGGGAGACAACTGAAGTATTGCCTCAACCTTCAAAGGATCGACTCTTATACACTCTTTAGAAACAATGAATACTAAAAAATGACCTGACTTCACACAAAAGATGCACTTATGAGGATTTAATCTAACCAAATAGTGCCGCACCTTTCGAATACCAATCTGAAGTGATAGGGATGATGCATTCTCATACGAGAATGAGTAGCAAGGTCATTCAAAAATACTTCGATAATTGACTTGAGATCATGGAAGATTGAGGCCATTGCCTGCTGAAATGTAGCTCTGGTGTTTTTAAGGCCGAAAGGCATTTTCCGATATGCAAAAGTTCCCCAAGGAAAAATAAATGCAGTCTTATGTTGGTCCTCAGGTTTAATTTGTATCTGATTATACCCAAAAAAGCCGTCCATAAAGGAAAAAACCTCGCTACCCACACACTCATCCAAAATTTGATCAATAAATGGTGTGGGGAAATTGTCCTTAGGACAGGCACGATTCAAATCACGGAAATCAGTATATATGTGGATCGCTCCCTGCTTCTTATCCAACGGAACAGGGTTTGAAACCCACTCCATCACGGGAATGGGATAGATGAAACCGGATTTCAACAGTTTCTCTATCTCTACCTTAATCACGGGTGCTTTCCTAGGATTCACCGCCCGCAAGCGCTGTTGAATAGGCTTGGCGTTGGGATAAGTCTTAATCTTGTGCTCGACAATACGAGGGTCAATACCTGGCATTTCATCGTAAGACCAAGCAAAGATATCATGGAATTATTTAAATAGATTGGTGTATTCTAGAATCTCAGCATGGGAACATTCTTCCCCAATATAGACATTCTCTATCCTGCCAGGATCTCGAGAGATGTTGATAGGAATTGTTGAATATATGTTAGCCATGTTTCCATCAGCCATCTGACTAGGAGAGCTTAATGGAACCATAGGACTACCAAATCTCTCACTAAGAACTGCCCTAAAATCCCCACACTCCAAGCGGTCATGCTTGGGAAGAAAGTACGATCTATGATGGAGTTCCTCCCATGGTGGCTCAATTCCCGACATAGCCTCAATTATCACTTCATCTGAAGGGAAAATCATATCAAGGCATTCGTGTGCGTGAGAATACTGTACTTCCCATGCCGGCAGCACATAAGGGTCCTCATCCTCCATCCACGAAGAGGAAGGACCAGGATCTGCAACACACTTGAGATTAGCTTGATAAGCTATCATAGTTGCAGGCAACTGCACGTCCGTCATGATGGGATCACTCAGAGTACTCGGTGTAGGAAGAATCCAAGGATCTTCCCTATACCAAGAACCTCGAGGCTTCATCAATACGAGGGCACAAGTAAGTGAGGTGATCATCCTTACACAACTTGTAAGGGAACTTAACCTTACGTTTAGCTTGCTGGTCCCCCCAGCATTACGGCCATTCTTGTCATTACTATTAGCATTCTCATTCTTATTCCCACCCTTACGATTATTCTTACCCTTTTTTCTATTCTGTCCGGGTTGCTGGTTACCCTTCTGGTCTGACGATTGCACTGAAAGTACACTCATTGTTTGGGCAGGTTGGGACGAAGCTGTAGCTTGTCCCAAAGTAGATTGGTTGATTGACAATTTACTAACTTGTTTTGCAACCAAATCCGTAGGTTTCACACTTGCACAACCCACAATGCCATCGGCATGTGGTCCAGGTTTGACTTTGGGGTCGAAAATAGAACGCAGAGCATTGGGAATAATCTCATATAACAAACCGGACTGATCATAAATCAAGTCCAGTTCCTGTGCTCTAAAAATTGCTTGTTCCTCATTCTGCACTCCGGGTGTAGAAACATCCTTCGCTATATATGGCAATAACAACTTAAGGAACCATTCGAGGAGGAATTCCGGCAGTATAAAGGATTTAATTAACCTCTTCCGTCTATGCCACTCTTGAATATGATCCGATATATGTGTGGCTTTATCTTGTCGAAATGTCGACAAGAGTTTAGTACCAACGTCATAATGCACTGGTAGCTGGAAGTGGTTAAGAAAATTCATCGCAAGGTCGTCGAAAAAAGCGAATGCTCCCCTAGGTAGCTCTATATACCATTTCGCAGCAGGCCCTATTAGGGTGCATTGAAATATCCTTAAACAGATGGAGTCCTAGTGTAAGGAATTCGAAGAGCACCATAGGTGAAACGTAGTAACGTGTTCGCTCGGATCCTCTCCCGGTTTTCCCTCGAATTTAGGTATGTCCGAGGGAAGCTTAGTAGGGACAACCGGCTGGGACGGGTCATGAGTGACAGGATTGTTCGTTAATCTTGACAAGTCAGGAAGATTCAGTGTCATGAGGAAAGGGATCCTAAGATGATGAGGTTGATGGAATGCTCCCTGACAGGTCTGATTCGTATAGTTCTGATTACCATCATGGCCTTGACCATAGTGCCCTCCTCCCGTATGACCCATATAGGGTGGCATGGAAGCACCATAGTGTGGTGGAACTTGACTAGTAGGAGCTACGAAGCTGTAATTAGGAGAGTAAGTAAGTTGTTGATACCCACCCCCATAAGGTGAAGAACCATATCCATACTATGTCCCATAATATGGCCCATAAGTCATCGCATGATATGTCCCATGAGACACTCCATAAGTAGGAACATATGTTCCGGAAGTAGGAATATACATTCCGTAAGTAGGAATGTGACCTCTAGAAGTATGAGCATGACCTCCCAAAATGACGGGCAGTGCATGAAACTGAGACACAACCGATCTAGTAACCGCAGTACGGACAAGACTCGTAGCAACGTTTCGGCTCGAAGGACCACGTGAATAAGGTGGAGCGTGAACATTTGAAGAAGTAGGGACTGAGGATGGAGGGACCTAACTAATAATGTACATACTATTCCCTATAGTCACTCATCTCGGGTCTGGTATCCTAATAGGATCGCTAACCCTGGACCTAGGAGGAACACATGATGTAACTTCCACCACTGGGATGGAAGGTGCAATGTGACTAGTGATCCCAAACCTCTCCGCATGGTAAGGAATGAGAGTGCCCCCAGGCATAGTGTTAGGATCGAACTCAGATTCGACATGAAATGCCAAATCATGTGTAGGAAAACTAGACATACCATAACTATCATAGCTAGTGCTTGCGGGTTCAAAATGAGTCTCGGCATCCTCCGGCATTCCATACCGGTAATGCGTCAATGGGGAATCAACCCTAGAGTGAGTAGGTCTATCATGAAAGGTTCCTATCTCAGAAATCACAGGACCTTACTCAGCCAAGTCGGGTGAAGGATCGTAAGTAGGAGTAAACTCCCCATCGTCTACACGAATGGGAGAAGGTGGTTCAGGAATATCCTCTATATGGTCTCCCATGGTGTGTGAATCAATGTGTGAAATAGTCCTCCTGGACTGTCTAGGTCTCTCTCCCAAAGGAGGAGGAGAAGTAGAAGGAGAAAGTCCTGCTAAACGATGAGAACGGTGAGGATATGTACTCGAATCCACAATGACTCAAAAAATAGAAAAGACTCTCTATTTACGCAAACCCTAGGCAAGCTATCGTGCATAGAGAAATCACTAATAAAATCTAAAGCCAAATGCAAGCAATCAAGGGCAGGATAAGTGAGCTCCTGAATGAAGTAGGTATGTCTCGCCTAGGAGAGGATTGAGACTCCCATACACAACAAGCGGAGGTACGTAACCAATTATTGTGGTCCTCAGCTTCAACGCGTAAAGCGATTGTGTTGCCCGACCCCAACCTAGCCGGGACAACCGTAGAATAACCCCTGCAAAGTACCCCCTCGATATCCTAGGTAAGGCCACTAAGGTCACCTCAATATAATCAATGCTTCGGTGGACAGTCGCAGGCGAGATTGACTGTATGGGCAGGGTAGCAAAGTACGAAACTCTCGAAAGATCCCCCAGATACGAATACAATCCTATAAATATCTCCGGTGCTACTCAGTTATGACTAGGGGTCATCCCAATCAATAACCACTCACACTGCCTCGTTCTTGACTCCCTTTTGAGAGGAGGATCCTGAGAAACACTGGTTATACCAAGGATTTAACACACTCACCTGGACAGACACATACATGTTGTTGTTTAGTGATCTTGGAGAATTTACTCACAATGAACTATTCCAAGATCCTAAAACCTAAGCTTGTTGGTGCACCCTATAAAAGAAAAGAGTGTAGTTCATTTTAATTAAGCGTTGATTTTAATTGGCTTTATTACTCAAAAGAGGGATATGGCTGTGCAACTAATGGTGTCATGACGCAACATGAAGTAAAACACACACCTAACAATCAATGCAAATGCATTGTTTCCATGAAAACAG
Source organism: Pseudotsuga menziesii (assembly GCA_001517045.1). NCBI lineage: Eukaryota > Viridiplantae > Streptophyta > Pinopsida > Pinales > Pinaceae > Pseudotsuga > Pseudotsuga menziesii. Next base: position 30,221 of record LPNX010524663.1, on the reverse strand, counting down.
GGTATGCTACTACATGAAATGCACAATTTTTCTTCGAACGATGAATGCAAGATTTCCTATATGAAATCCTAACTAATACTCCAAAGCAAATCTAGTGCAAGTACAATGCAAAATGCAAAATGCAATGCATGATGATAAGCAAATGTTTTTGGATTTTTTGAATTAAAATGAGATACAAAAAGCAAAAGAATGATTCTACAACCCCTAGACTCTGCAAGCACACTCAAACAACACTCAAGCAAAGAACTAAAGTAAAAGAAATCTAATGCACTAATCCCAAACAAAAAATCGAAAATGCCATGACAAGAACCTTCTTTAAAAAAAAAATTTAGCCTAAAAAAATGTCTCTGGTCAGAAACAAAGGTATAAACAGACTCAGGCAGTGCCAAAGGAGACTCAGCAATCATTAAAATTCACCTAGAAACCATTTAACTTCCACAAAAAGGAAAAACTAAGGGCATACGCGACTATTTGTAGTAAACCCGCGTGTATACGCAGAAATCACAGAGAAACCCGTGTGTATACGTGATTGTGAGTTAAAAACTCACGTATAGGAAGAAAGGTGCATAAAATCAAGGCAAACAGACAAGCTAAAACAAACTTCACACCAATCAGACACTACCAGGATAACATGCCCCTAGACCCGACACATAAACAAGAGAGAAAGAGAAATTCAAATTCATTGAATACCGATAGAACAATCCCCAAAGGACAACTACTAGGAACTCCCCAGCGGAGTCGCCAATTCTGTTACGAAGAGAAATTCCTATGGCTAGGGGTACCACAATAGACAGCTTGACTCCAGAAATAAATATTTTCCAATATGCAATAGAAATTAAATGTCTAACACTAAAGGATCAGACCTCGTACCTTATTCGGGACAGTTGAAGTAGATCCCCGTTGAGCTTTCCAACTTCAGCTTGAATTGATAAATTACTTCCTCAACAACAAGTAAACAATACAAGCATTCTATATATCATGGTGTTAGATCTATTCTAGCATATATAATCAATAATGTATAAGCATTTGACATAATCCCATGGATAAAATATTCATTCAAACACACATTATTGGACAGGAAAATATATTTCTATTAATATAAATCAGAGATTACAATAGATACAACCTCTGATGGCACGTCTGCGAACCATAGAAACTGAATCCCCCACTTGGGCCTCCACCACTTCAATCCTCAATCTCTCGATAGCAAGCTCACAAGCAAAAGGCAAGCTTAGGAAGAACACAAAAGTGCTCCAAGGGACAAAGGGATGCAGACTCAAGCATAAGTTCCGACAACAATGGACTATAGTTTCTTTGCTCTCCATTCTCTCATATGCATTCAATGTATCATAAATTTCCTTATATAGCTTTTCAAATGGGTAATGAAAGGTCAAATCCAAGCGATCTCAAGGCATAGGGAAGGCCAGGAGTCAAGTGAGTCGGATCCATGTCAAGGAAAACTCTAAAAGGATTTGGATTTTTTACACATCCCGATGTGCACGGTTTTAGTGGTCAAACCCGCGTATATACGCGATTAAGGGTTTAAAAGTCGCATATATCATTTTTCACATGTTTTTAGGGATGATCAAGGAAACATCAAAGGACAAAAAATGGTCCAAGGGGTCTAAGGAGTCTGCAGCGGGACAGGGGAAGGCCATACAAAGTGTGATTCACTTGGAGTGGTAAAATCAGCTATAACAAGTGTCTGTCGGGCCCAAGTTGAGAGATGATTTTGCACTTCAGGTTCTGATTCAGCATCTGATGTTTGCTATACACTGATATCATAAATAATAGGATCCAAATGAAGGTCATCACCCCCATTTACATCATCCAAATTTTCAGTGGAATAGGAAGGAAATTGAAGAGTTTTCTCCTTCACTAGTTCTACCTCGTGAAGACGCTCATCGAACTTGACACTCCTTTCAATGATGATCTATTTTGTTTTGATATATAGTAGCTTGAAACCTTTTGATTCATCAGTATATCCAATAAACAAACATTCTATGCTTTGCGGTTGCAAAGCCCTCCTTTTATCAAGTGGAATTTGGGCCCATGCAATGGACCCAAACACCCGTAAATTCGATACATTCCGCTTGTGTCCGAAGTATGCCTCGAAAGGGGTCTTCCCTTTCACAGATGAGTGTGGCACTCTATTCTGAATATATTATACAACATTCCTAGTTTCAGCCCACAAATTTTCAGCCAACATCTTTGATTCCAACATATAGGTGGTCATCTCCTTGAGAGACCGATTCTTCCTCTTCGCTACACAGTTCTGCTGGGGAGTGTAGGGGACTAAATGTTGGATCTGAATACCACTTTGGGAACATATATACAGTAACTCATTACTGACATACTCCCTACCATTATCAAATCTCAAAATATTGATCTTTTGGCTAGATGCATTTTCAATCAAGGCCTTTAATTCAGTGAATTTTTCCAAGAATTCCGACTTCTTTTTGATAGAAAAGACCCATGTGTATTTGGAAAAGTCATCAATGAAAGTCAGAATGTACCTTGATCCATTCATGGATGTGATAGGCATGGGACTGCTGATATTAGAATGTATCAGTCCCAAGATGCATGATGCTCGGCTTGCCTTCCCCCGATCAAACTTATGCTCAGGGTGCTTTCCAACAACACATCCCTTGCAAATTCCAGTGGTAGCTTTGATTACCGGGAGGCCTTCAACCATAGAATTATTCTGTAATTGATGCAAGTATTTGAAGTTCAGATGGCTGAACCTCTCATGCCATAGTCTACTAACTTCATTTCCATGAGTCAGCAATGCGGTGGGTTTTGCATCTACTCCAAAATGGGAGAACTCGTAGGCTTTTGCATGATGGTTTGCAAGGCTTTTTGCTACAAGTTTTCCGGATGCAAGTTTTGTGATCTCTACATCATCCGGGATAAAGGAGAATCTCTTGGGAACTCTCATATGTGTCATTTGATAAACACTTAGGAGGTTTGATGCAAGAGATGGTACATACAGAACATTGGAAAAATAACCATGATCAAGATCTACAGTACCTTGTCCTTCGGATATCATTGTGGAGCCATCTCCCATGTGGATGGGAATGGATTTTCTAGTCTCCAAAGATGAGAAGGAGTCTCTTTCATCCATCATGTGGTTCAAAGCTCCAGAATCTATCAAGAGTGCTTTGGACTTCGAAGTTATTTCCATTAGGCCATGACCTCTTTCATGCTGTGGTTCTCGATCTTGCTGATCTCTCCTCCGAAAGCTTTCCGGAAGATTGATGTGATTTTTCTCAAGAAGATAAGTAGCTTCATCAAGTTTCTTTTTCATGCAGGCATGTTCAAGGTGGAAGCCCTTCCCACAGTATGAACACTTGACTTTTTCCTTCCCATGATGCCCTTTGCTTTTGTTCTTCGAGCCAGAAGACTCTTCATGCTGCTAGTTTTCAACTTTAGGATTAGGAGCTTCGAAATTAGTTTTTGAGTTCTTTTGCAAATTTCCTTTACCCTTCAGATATTTGGCACCTCGAGACATAGAGGTCTTGATCATCTGAGAATCTAATGATCCCCATTTGGACAAGCTTATCATGTTCACTTGTTAGGGACTCAATGAAGGCATTGAGAGAAGGCCTCTTACATCCAGGGGTTATGAGATTCCCCGCACAGAATGTAGAGATAAACACTGAATAATCAACTCCAAGTTTGGAGAGTATGGCGAGGATGAGCCGATCATCCTCCTTCTCCACCTTACGTTGCTTCAACAGTAAGACAATGTGCTTGAAATTTGTGAAAAAATCATTTAAGATCTCGAAATTGAAAGGTTGGAGAGACATAAACTCGTTTTCAAGCTGGTATACTCTCAAATCATCTTGGTTTCCATACAAGGTTTCCAATTTGTCCCAAATTTCCTTTGGAGTCTTCAATCCCGAGAGATGGAAAATAAGATCTCGGGAAACAAAGAGGCACAAGAATTCGAATGCTTCATCTTTCTTATTCAAGAATCTAGCTTTGTCTGTCACAGAAGCAGGCTCTTCTTCAATGTCCATAGTGACCCTATAGAGTCCTTGGGCATGGATTTGGATCTCCATGTCTCCTTTCCATGAATGGAAATTGAACGGAGTCAAGAGTTCTACTAAAGAATCCATTTCAAACTGCTGGAGCGAATGCTTTCACATATTAAAACCTGCAAATCACAACAAAAGGGGCACCGTAAGGTTGGAGAGCCTGCACATTTTAGGATTTCATCACACCCAGCATATCTGATCAAGCAAGCTTGATCAACAATTCCTTTACTTGGGGTATTAAATGGTAATCCTTGGCTTCTGGTGGAGTGCTAGAATTTTGAGCTTTTACTCAAATTTTCATGCAAGATCTATCAAAAACCTTGTTTTTTAAAAGATCTAAGCTTCGTCCCAATGTGAGATCCGATACCATATTAATTTGTCACAGTGGTCTAGGAACCGAAAACACGATCTCACAAAGAATACAGACAAATATGCATAAAATTGGAAAAATGGTGCTACAATGGGAGTAGCAGTTCTATATAATCAATGAATAATTAATAATACAATACAATGATCATGCAAGGTGCATGAATTCCAAGACAATTTGAATTCCCAAGGAGGTCATTCAAATTGAATGAGTGGGTGTAGCTTAACTAACTGTAAGCCACAGTAAACACACTAGTTAACCAACTGATCAAGTGTCGATTGACTCAACTGAGTCCTAACTGAAGTTGGAGTGCAATCAATGACTGATTCTAACTGAAGGTAGCTTATACCCATGTCATTGCATGCCAACCAACAAGTGGGAGCACATCATTAACTCCAATGAACCCCGATGAGGTTAACTAAAGTCAAACTAGCCATCAGAGGTGGTTGGTGGTGCCCCTGTTGACTCTAGTTCATTAAATATTAATAAAGTAATAAATATAATGAATGGAGGCACATTCACCACTTAGCTTAACTGATTGTAACCATTAGTTAGCAATTAGGTTCATTTATGACACTCAGATCACTCTCGGAGTGCTCCAATTGGCCTCCCCAAATGCAGGAGAGGGCTTAGTTGGCCTCCTTGGCTGAAGGTAGGGATGTATGTGCTCATGCTAATGTCATATAGTGCTCCTCTGATTCCAATTAAGTAAATAAAATTTATGATAGTGGATTAACAAGGCCAAATTGACCAAATTAAGTGTGCATGGTGGGTAAATGTCTCCAACACAACCATGACACCAAGTTTTAATGGAAAAACAATATCCTTTGGTATAAGGGGAGGATTTATTTAAACTCAAACTCTAAATTCAAGATTAATGTAATGAAGGAATCCCATGATTCACCAGCTACGGGACACATAGGATTCTTCAAATATTATTATAATGCAAGAAGGTCATTTTTTTTAGAAGGCAATGCAAAAAGATATTGAGCAATATGTGGCAGAATGCGACAAATTCCATAGGAACAAAAGAAAAAATGTTTTAACCCTATGGTTACTCCACCCGCTACACATTCCAAACCAAAAATGGGAAGAGATATCAATGGATTCCATCGATGGGTTACCTCCATCAGAAGGAAAGGACAAAATCCTTGTAGTGGTCAATCGATAACTAAATTTTCTCCCTTCATGGCAATAAAAAAAACAAACACGAAAAAACAAATTGTAGATTATTTTGCAAATATATCTACAAATTACATGGCTTCCCTAGTAGGCACATCACTCAATATGAGCTCAGCTTACCACCCCAAACATATGGTCATGATGAAGTTGTAAATAAATGCTTAGAAGCATATTTATGTTGTTTCGTAACATATGAACAAAATGATTGGTCTCAATGGTTACACTTAGCAGAATGGTCGTACAATTCAACATACCACACCTCCGCAAAAATGCCCCCCTTTAAATATTTATATGGGTATGAACCCCCAAATTGGAAGGAGTTAGTTCTAAAAGACACTAATGTGCCAGAATTAAGGAACCAACTATAGAAATCTTAAAAAACGATTGAATTACTCAAGGATAACTTAGTCATGGCACAAAACCGTATGAGGCAACAAGCAAATTAATGTAGAACCAAAAGAGAATTTGAAGTAGGAGACTAGGTGTTCGTAAGACTACAACCCTATAAATAGCTATCCCTTAAAAGTGGAGGAAAAAACAAGGTGGCCCAAAGTTCTATGGACCGTACCAGATTACCAAGAAGATTAGTCAAGTTGCGTATAAATTACTATTACCTGATAAAAGTCGTATCCACAATGTCTTCCATGTATCATGTCTAAAAAAAATGCTAGAGAAACATCAAACAATACTTCCTATGTTAGATGATGAAGGAAGGATCATTTGGGAACTGGAGGCAATCATTGGAACCAGAGAAAGAAGGATTTGTTCTCGAACACTCAAGGAATATCTCATTAGGTGGAAGAATTCTCCAGATGAAGACACATCATGGGATACATAACAGTTTCATCAACAATATCTGTTCTTACCCTCTCTTTGAGGACAAAGTGTTCTAAAAGAAGGCGGCCATGTTATGTATCTAAATATTTATGAGAAATTATTTTTATATTAAATGTAATAATAGTTAAGATGAAACGTGGGTCACACCATTTCATTGAAACGGTGTGCTTTGACCTATAAAAATTCTTCTCACTTATTGTAAAATATCATCATTCAATAATTATTTTCATTGTGGTTAATTTCAAAACATGTGGGATTAGTATTTTCTGCTTCATCCATTTTCCTGATCCTTGGTTTTGTAAAAATATTTAGGGTCACTATTATGTAATTTACTTGGTTGTGAGGTTTTTTGTTTGGTTTACCGTGGTGGTTTATCGAGGTTTTGGTCTGAAACTCATGTTGCACTTTGGTGCATTGTTGTGACCTTACTTGCCATTCTAGCATGTCTACAAATGCTTGCTTGGTTTATTAAACAACTATATGTTGCACTTAATTATGTTTACTGGTGTTTAATGGCTTCTTGCCTTTTATTTTTCCTTTTCACAGTATTGACCATCTTTCATTTTTCGTGTGGTAAGGTGAGAACCTCGATGTGCTTTCCTTCAATTTATGGCAGAAGAGATTCCTAAGCCAATCAGAATTTAACAAGTAGTTAATTTTTCTTTTAAGTCTTTAGATTTTATTTCAATTGAAGATTTCACAGCCTTCAACAAGAACTAAACTCGAACTATTTGAAAGTGCAGGGAAGAGGAAGGAGAGGAGAGATAGGAGGAGAAAACCCTTGGCCCTATGAGCATTTAATGAAGTTATGAATCTCTTCCTATGCAAATGCTTATTGAATAATATAATTTCAATTTTAAGGAAATTTTTAATGCCCACTTTTGGCAGGTGATACAAGGTTATCAACGAATGGTCACCAAATGATTTGGGTGAGCCTTTCCATTACATCCCAACCTTCATTCACGGGTAATCTCTTCCCTAGTAAGCACATGTTTTAGGATTTTAGAAAGAATTGTACCTTTACTCACAACTTGCATTTGTATGCAAAGTTACAGATTCAGATTTATTGAAATGGTAACTAAATATCTTTAAATCTTTTTAATGTGGATGGAGGGTTGGTGTAAGGGCCATGCATGAGTGGCGACAAGGTTACCTCCTCTCAAGAACATCCTCACTATGTCCTAAGGTTAGAAACCTTATCCCTATACCTTGTTTATAAAAAAATCGTATATTATATAATTGTGTTTTATACTAACGCTAGCAGGCTTGTGTGCATGTGAAACATTGGCATGGCTCAGTCAACTATGCACTAGATCGTTGCTTTAGATCAAGTAATTCCTCTATCTATTAATTTACGCTAATGGAAGAGCTCCTGGATTACTCTGCTCAAAATGTTGGAAAAAGAAAGGGCTTTAGAACCTCTATCGATTTTAAGATAAATTTGATTATTCAAAATGTTGGGTTTCTATTTCGATTTGGAAATCCATTGTGATTTGGTAAATAGGTTGCAGGGTAAATTTTGAGCGATCGGCACACAACCATCGACGATTATACTATTTCTATTTAAGTGTTAATATAATTCAAATATGGATCCGATTTGGCTAGTAGCCAGTTCCTAGATCTGTAATCTAAAGATATTGAAAATGATTCTCCATTTGCTGTGAAATGTGTTTCTTGGATCTTAGTTGGATTTTTTGCTTTGGATCTATTTAAATATTAGTGAATTATTTTATTTTGGATATGTTATTTCTATATATAATTACTGAAAACAAATACTTGTATTACTACATAGGTTTGTGCTTATTTATATAGAGATGCAATCACTGTAGGAATCCTCTCGGCTCTAAGGTTGATATGTACTGTAATTTTAATATTTGATATTTGTTGTGGTTTAAATTTATGAAGAAAACCTCTCGGCTCTCCTTATCGTCTCTGTAAATTGCTTGAAGAAATAATGAACTTAATTAATAGTTATTTATTTTAATAATGGGACCTTTAGTAGGAGATTTGTATAATTTACAATTTAAATATCTTGCATAAGAAAATTAACTACTAACAGAGCATAAAACAACAATAATAATAAACATGTTCGAAAAGAAACTAGTTAAGACATTGCATAATCTCAGTTTATTAATACAATCAGAATTATAATCTACTTTCATAATTTAGTTATCAAGATTAAGAATTAGATGAATTATAGTAAGGAACCTATCACCACTGATGGGAAAAAAAATGAGGATGGTTTTCGTCCTAACCAAATATTAGAGATACCAAGATTACTTGTTGCAGAACCCCCAAGCCTATTTGTTGAACAAGAAGGGAAAATTCTAATCAATGCATCATCTCTTTGAATCAATAGATTATTTTCCCAATCATCACCATCCTCCTGCTTATTCGATGGACATACTATTTTATAGTATTTTGCCTAGGACTTGGTCATTTATGAGCCACTTGCTCTTTGATGCTCCACAAGGTATATTGACCTGATTTTGGGGAAGATGTAGATCCTCCATCACTTGAGTTCTTACTTAGCAGCTTTCGCCATTTGTCATTTCCCCTAGTGCGTCAAAAAACACTCTTTTAATGGCAACTTCAGTTCGGATTCCTCTCTGTTTTGTAATTAATCAATAATAATAATAATCCCATTACATAAAAAAAAATATTCAAAGTAATTAACAACTTAACAATTGTTTGGTGTTGTGGGGGGGAAGAGCAAGTGGTAAAGTGAAATTGTTGAATTGGTTGTAAATGGAAGGTCTCATGTTCAAATCCCCCCGAATTTACCCGTGCGCCATGGTTCGGGCCCTATTGATGCACCTAGGGGTATAGTGGTAGCGGGATTGGATCCTTGGACCCTGTGTCACACAAGTACCAACTCGTCCCCAGTTGTCGATTCCCTTGGTTTAAAAACAAAAACAAAAACAAAACTTAACAATTGTTTGGTGTATTACAGTATCATCACA